>CM039136.1:31125109-31180020 GCA_022036555.1 Microstegium vimineum | reverse complement strand
CCGTTTCCAAATAATATGGTGGAAACTAGTGGAAAAACTAAAGTGTTGACATCGGAAGCTGCCAGGAAGAATGCATCGGTAGATCCTGGCCATCAAGTAGCTAAACGTGATGAGAGGAGATTTGCCGATGACAGAAAGGGCAAGAAAGTTGCCGATGAAAGTAGCAATGCTAAGAGGGCTCCTAGTGTTATAATCACGCATAAACAGCCGAGGCAAGAGTATCGGCAATCACAAGAGGAGCGTCATCGGCAGGAAGAAGAAGAGTACCAAGAGTGGCTTCGGCATAAGGATCACTGGAAGTGTCCCTTCTTCATTCACTGCTGGGAAGAAGGCATCAAGCTACCTACTGCCGATAATTGTCCTGAATGCAATGGGTATTACCCTACCGATCGTTCAGAAAAGAAGCCTTGGTTTTGACGATCGGGCATCTAGGTATGCTAGGCTGCTCAGAGAAAAGAGGTCGGCGCATGATCGACTGGGGGGCAAGCTCAGCGCGCATAACAGGCTTGGCAGGCATATTGGTCAAGAGGAGCTTGAGGAGATGGCTAATGCAAGAGTACCTGATGAAGAAATATTCTCTAGAAATCCAAACATCAGGAGTGGTGCCGATGCAAGCAGTGAAAGTGGCACCAGCCCGTTTGGAAAAGCAAGCTTCCTCAATGGTGCCCTAAGGGTTTGACGAAAACTCAGAAAAGGAGAATCCAGCGCGAACGCCAAAGCGACTTATATGACAGTGAAAATCCTTCAAGGGAAAAGTAGTGGAGGCCAAAGCGCAAGGATAGGGATCCATCGGCAGAAATTAATATGGTCGTCATATTGCCGATGGAGTTCATGGCACCTATCAGCAATGGAGAAGAGGCTGCTGAAATGGTGCAGTTGGTGTTGGATCCGATGGCAGCTGTCTTTGAGAAGTCTGCCGATGATGAAAGGCAGCACCTCAGGGCTCTATTCGTTAAAGGCAAAGTGGCTGGACAGCCTGTAACAAAGATGTTGGTGGATGGTGGGGCGTCAACCAACATAATGCCGTACGTCATGTTTAGGAAGCTTGGAAAAGGCGACCAATACTTAGTCAAGACGGACATGAAGCTCAAAGATTTTGAAGGCAATGTGTCGCCAGCTTTGGGAGCCGTATGTGTTGAATTAACCATCGGCAGCAAAACTTTGCCGACAACATTTTTCATGATCAGTGGCAAAGGCACCTACAACTTGCTCCTAGGAAGGGATTGGATCCATGCTAATTGTTGTATTCCTTCTACAATGCACCAAAGCCTAGTGCAATGGGTTGGACACAAGATTGAAGTCATCCGGAGTGAAACTCCGTCAATCGTTGCATCGGCAGAATTGGAAACTTATGAGCAAACCAGATGCATATCAGGTGAAGCTTGGGACATAGAGTTCCTCAAAGTTGCCGATTACCGCATTACACCGATCCAAGCAGTCGGTCCTGAAGAAGAGTTTTAATGGATCGATTCGCCAATGATGGAAAATTGGGACTGGGGTTCACATCGGCCGATGATTTATTAGAAGTAGATATCGGCGATGGCAGTAAACCTAGGCCAACTTTCATTAGTGCTAAGTTAGATTCCCAATGTAAACAACAGTTGACTGACTTGTTAAAGGAATACAAAGATTGTTTTGCTTGGGATTATACAGAGATGCCTGGTTTAGACCGATCAATAGTCGAACATCGGTTGCCTATTAAGTCTGGTTTCCAACCGTATCGGCAACCCGCGCGCCGATGTAATCCTATGGTGTGGCCTGACATTAAAGCTGAAATTACAAAGTTAATTGAAGCTGGGTTTATTTGGCAATGTCGGTATGCCGAATGGGTTTCTAATGTGGTTCTTGTGTATGAGAAAAATGGAAAACTACGTGTTTGCATTGATTTCAGGAATCTCAATAAGGCTATGCCGATGGATGGTTATCCGATGCCTGTTGCCGATCTTCTGGTTGATGCTACTGCTGGACATCAAATCATTAGCTTCATGGATGGTAATGCCGGATATAATCAGATATTCATGGCTGAAGAAGACATATCCAAGACTGCTTTTAGATGTCCAGGTCATGTGGGTTTATTTGAGTGGGTTGTCATGACTTTTGGCTTGAAGAATTCCGATGCTACTTATCAAAAAGCAATGAATTTTATCTTTCATAAGTACATCGGCACGATAGTCGAAATCTATATTGATGATGTGGTGATTAAATCTCGAAATTTTGAAAAGCATCTTGCCGATTTGCGAAAAATCCTGGAGTGCACAAGGGAGCATGGGTTGAAGATGAATCCTAACAAATGTGCATTTGGTGTATCAACAGGCCAGTTTCTGGGTTTCATGGTACATCAGAGAGGCATCGAGATCGGTAGAAAGTCTATTGATGCAATTAATAAGGTGGTTGCCCCTACAAACAAGACTGAGTTGCAATCCTTGATTGGCAAGATTAATTTCATTAGAAGATTTATATCCAACTTATCTGGTAAGATTAAATCTTTTAGTCCATTGTTAAAGCTGAAAGCCGATCAGGAGTTTACATGGAAAGAGGAACAATAGTTAGCCTTGGAAGAGATCAAGAAATATTTGGTAAACCCTCCAGTCTTGGTTCCACCTCAACACGGGAAACCTTTCAGATTATATCTGTCTACCGATGACAGTGTTATCGGGTCGGCCCTGATTCAAGAATTTGAAGGGAAAGAACGTGTGATTTATTATTTAAGCAGAAGACTGGTAGATGCTGAAGCCAGGTATTCGGCCATAGAAAGATTATGTTTATGCTTATATTTCTCTTGCATAAAGTTAAGACATTATTTATTATCGGCTGAATGCACTGTTATCTGCAAAGATGATGTGGTTAAGTATATGCTGTCGATGCCAATATTAAGTGGGAGAATACAAAAATGGATTCTAACACTTGCAGAGTTTAATCTGAAGTATGAATCGGCTAAGGCAGTTAAGAGTCAGGTGATGGCCGATTTCGTTACTCAGCATCGCAATCTAATAGGTTTTGTAGAGATTGCTCCTTGGACTTTGTTCTTTGATGGGTCTACATGCAAGGAAGGGGCAGGTATCGGCAATATTTTAATCTCACCCCGTGGACGGAAATATGAAATTTCATTGCCGATTGTTGCTACCTCAACAAACAATCAGGCTGAGTATCGGGCTCTGCTGAAGGGGTTGGAATTACTTAGGGAGGTACGTGCCGATGCTGTTGAGATCTTCGGTGATTCCATGTTAGTAATTAATCAATTGATTGGAACATATGAATGCCGAAGTGAAGCTTTAATTGCAACCCATGAAAAGTGTTTGCAGTTATTAAAAGAATTCAAGGAATACTATCTTGATCATATTCCTAGGTTTCATAATGAAGAGGCCAATTGGTTAGCACAGAATGCTTCAGGATATCAGCCGATTCAAGAAGTTATGACATCGGTAATGGTTGCCGATGACTGGAGAAAATAAATTGCCGATTACTTAAGAGATCTGTCTAAGAAGGTTGAAAGGCGTCTATGGTTTGAAGATACCAAGTATGTGCTCCTTGATAATGAATTGTATTATCGGACAATTGATGGAATTTTGCTCAGATGCCTTAGTAGAGAAGAGTCAAAAGAGTTGATGGGCGAGATCCATGAGGGTGTGTGTGGAGCGCATCAATCGGCATTCAAGATGAAGTGGATGATTAGGCGGAATGGATATTATTGGCCAACAATTCTTGAAGATTGCTTCAACTATTTTAAAGGGTGTCAGGATTGTCAGAAGTTTGGTAATGTCCAGAGGGCACCTGCATCGGCAATGAATCCTATAATCAAGCCTTGGCCATTTAGGGGATGGGCTATTGATCTCATCGGCCAAATTTATCCGCCATCAAGCAAGGGGCATAAGTTTATACTTGTTGCTACCGATTACTTCACAAAATGGGTTGAGGCAATTCCTTTGAAGAAGGTGACATCGGCAAACATGGTAGATTTTGTAAAAGAACATATTGTTTACCGATTCGGTATTCCTCAAACTATTACCACCGATCAAGGAACCATGTTCACATCGGGAGAGTTTGATGAGTTTGCTGCTAGTATGGGGTTCAAGGTATTGAATTCTTCTCCTTATTATGCCCAAGCTAATGGTCAGGCTGAGGCGACTAATAAAGGAGTTATTAAGCTTATCAAACGCAAGATTGAAGAAAACCCTAGAAGGTGGCATATAGTGTTAAATGAAGCCCTATGGTCGTATCGGATGGCGTGTCATGGTGCTACCAAAGTTTCGCCGTATCAGTTAGTCTATGGACACAATGTTGTCCTGTCTTGGGAAGTTAAAATTGGTTCTAGGCGATTGTTTTCTCAAGATCAATTAACAGCCGATGAGTATGATACTCTTATGAAGGAAGAGTTAGAAGACTTAGCATGTCATCGGTTGAGGGCTTTGATCAGCATTGAGGAGAACAAGAGAAGGGTTGCCAGATGGTATGATAAGAAGGTAAAGGTGAAAGAATTTGCCGATGGTGACCTGGTATGGAAATTGATTTTACCGATTGGGACTAAGAGTTCTAAGTTTGGAAAGTGGTCTCCTAATTGGGAGGGTCCGTTTCGGATAAATCAGTCTGTTCCTGGTAATGCATATATTTTGGAAACCCTTGAAGGGGTTGCGTTTCCCAGAGCAATCAACGGTAAATACTTGAAGGAATATTACCCTGGTATTTGGGTGGATGCGTAGAATATTCGTTGGAATGCCGATGAAAGAAAAAAGTTATATAAGGCATCGGTAAAAAGCGTACTGGCATTATATTACAAGCAGAATCAAGTATTACACTTGCCGATACAATGGATTGTAGTAAATTACAACAAGGATTGAATAGCTGATATCGCACACAGGCGAATTTGCTCCATTTCTTCCATCTCCTTGGCATCGTCATCGGCGGATCCTTCTATTGGCTTGATCTTTTTCTTCATCCAGAGGGCTTGACGTGCGTCAGCATCTCTTTCTTGTTGTAAAGCTTGGATGACGCGGTCAGACTTCTGTTGATTGGCTGCAATCAAGGCTTCCTCGACCTGTTTCAGCTCTGCTAATAGTTGTTCTTTCTTTGCCGATAGATGGGCGATGTCTTGATCAAGTTCTACGCCAGAAGCTTCTATGCGACCGATGTCCTTGTGTTTTTCATCGGCAGATTGCTTGAATTGAAGCATTTTCTCTTCGAGTTATGACTAAACAGTCCTATCGGCAATGCGGCGTGAAAGCCTTTGATACTGGAGTTGCTTACTCTCGAGGAACGCTGCCTGGAAAAGTGTTTCTTCGATATCGGCGGATAGATGGCCTTGGATATCTTTGAAAGCTGTCTTCGCTGCAGTGGAGTCCTGAACGAGATGGGACGTGTCTTGTTGCAGTAAAGATAGTAGTGCTTCGAGCTTGAGTTTGATATCTGTCGATAAAGCTGGAGCTGAGCTTTCTTCATCTTTGTCTTCATCGGGGAGGTTGACGGCGAAGGAGAACAGGCTGTTCGGGGAGTCTTGGGCCTGAAAAGAAAGAAGATTAGGGCTTGCCGATTATAAGTTTATGTTATGGGTTTTATGATAGTCGGCTTACCATCTTGAAGTGGATTTCTTGCCTGGGACCTGGGAAGGCAGCTGGCGTAGTATCGTCTTGAAGATCGGCAGCGGTTGCCGATGAACTTGCCTCTGCGGGATTAACGAGTGGTGTTGATGGTGTTGTTGGTGTTGTCTCTGCTGTGGTGGTTGGTTCCTGTGGCGATGTTGTCGTCCTCTGGTTAGGAGTTTCATTCGGTGTAGGTGCTGGTACCGATGCCGATACTGTTGTAGCTGGTTCCTGCAGTGGTGGTATTGTTCCCTGGTCGGGAGTTTCGTTCATTGGCTGCTCAGGAATGGATGCCGAAGTTGGCTCTACTGTTGGTGCGTCGACAGTTGGTGATGCAACTGGAGTTGGTGGTATAGATGGGGTGGCTAGCCTCAGATGTCTCTTCTTCCTCGGGGCAGCAGTTGGTGAGCCGGCACGTTTCGGCTGCGAAGCTTGGGGGGCATCGACAACATGAGTTGGAGAAGCTTGTACATTTGGAGCAGCTGTCGATGGCCTCGTTGCCTAAAGGAAATATTTGGTGAAGTTAAATGAAATGAATGTTGCCGATGAGAGTTTGTAATCAGTATAAGTGAAATAAAAACTTACTGTAAAAGCTCGCGCCAAGATGGCATCGGCAGCCGATGGAGTAGCGATGGTCCTAGCAGGCATCGACTTAGGTTTGAGGGTAACTTTAGGTACCCTTTGAGGTACGAGGGCAGCCAATGTAGGAGCCTTGTTGCCGATGACAGATGTGGGGCTCATTCTCTGAATATTGAAGTGTTTGCCGCTCTTGCTTGTTTGGGGGATTGGATCGTCAACATGTTAAGTGAAAAAGGGTCAGATGCCGATGGTAAAAGTAAACAATGAAAAAATGCATTAAAGAACTTACTGCATCATCGGGAATGATGTGATCGGTGTCGATCAAATGCCGATAGTAGTGCGATGATTTGGCGAACAATTGGCTTCTCCATTCTTGCCACCAAGATTTGTATAACTCTGTCATGAACGATGTTGGTGCCCAGGAGGATAGATCAATGTTTGATGTATCGGCATGGGGAGAAAGGTTGACAATCCTGTTCCAATCCATGGCACTGGAGATAATTTCTCTTGGCTTTATCACATTGGCAAAGCTGAGTTTGATCGGTAATTGGTCGAATTCCAGCTGCCTTGCTGCTGCCGATGGATAATAAAACTCATAAGATGGAGGAGAGTTCTTCCCGGTTCCAAAGATGTTGACTGGAATGGCTCGGGGAACAATTCTTCCCGGTTTCATTCTGTGGCACGTTCCAATCGGTAAGGTTGAATAACAGCGGGAATCGGTTGTTCTCATCAACATAGGGCCACCAGAGCCGTTCTGCGACGGGGATTCCATAGTAAAGCTTTTGGAAGAACCTACCGAATTGATCTGCATTGGCATCGGTTCCTGGTAACACTATGATAGCCTCTCCAAAATTGAGTGGGGAATGGGTTGCCGATTCGTCATCATCATATACGTAGTCCTCTGATATATCCCTTGGAAATTGCTGACTGAATAGATCGAATTGGAGGACCTTGTACATGTGTGAGTTTAACCACATATTTATAAACCACCAAGGACCCCCGAGGTTGCCGATGGGTTCACCTAGTAGTAGCTTCCTAGAGACTTGGTGCAGAAGGTGGTATACCGATCCAAGGAGGTATCGGCCGAGAGGAAGTTTTGCTCCATCGGCTAGGAGTTCTGCTGCAGGAAGGTACATGGTGGTAGGTCCAATTGTTCTGCCACAGAAGATAAATTTTTCTAACCACATATTCAAGAAGGTGGCGTTCTCCCTCTGACCTACCGATCCAGTCTTCTGGTTCTCTCGGATGTATCCGGTCCAACCGCCGATATTGTGTGTGTTCACTTTGTACTCGGCTTTCGTACCGAAGAGGTTGGAGGGATCGGCAGAAGAAACATCAAGGCCGGTAAGCATATGCGCATCGGCAAGGGTGGGAGTAGCTGGTCTGTGTCTAAATAAGAAGGCATTCACTGTATCGGACCAAAAATAAGACGCAGCCATCATCATATTTTCGTTCTTTGCCATATCAGCAATGGAGATTCTAATGCATTGGTCCAGGTTGCGCTCGGACCAGTAAACTTGTTGTGTTCTGATTATTCTGAGGTACCAGTTCTTCCATCCCTTGGTGGGTTTGGGCCACGAACAGAAGGCATCTTTCCATAACCCTAGGCTGAAGCACTCGGATCTAAGGGAATACGGTTGGTCTCCGCATTAATCAGATTGATGGAATCAGGATTTCCCATTGGGCCTAGGCAGTTGAAGTTGGATTGCTCAATGGGGATTACTACTTTGTTGTACATTTCCTAGGTTTTGGAAAAAAATCAAAGAAAGAAAGGGGAAAAAGGATTACGAAGTTAATGCGGAAAAGAAATTTGCAAAAGATGAAGCAAGAAGGGAGCAGATTTACTTTGGGAACTTCGAAGTAAATCGTCATTGAAGCTGCGGAGGTCCTTGCGGTTCGTGCTCTGTTTGAGGAGGTTGCCGTTGCTTGAGTTTGCAGAACTGTTCTTCGGAGTCGTCGCCGAGGTTGAAGATGAGGGCAAATGAAGGGGAATGCAGGCTCAGGGTGAAAAACAGATTGGATGGTGGTAACTTTTATAAGCCTGGTCAGGGGTATTTTGGAGTTTTATTCGCACTAAGCAGGAATATGGAAGGGTATGCAATAGGAATGCGTGGCAATCGAGGAGATACGGTTGGGTTTGCAACTGTTCGCACTGCAGTCGCGGAGTTTTGTTGATAAATTGCGACTTTTATGTGCGGTGATCGAGGAGGTCGTGTAAGTATCTTGGAGGGAAAGATTACAGTAGAGAAAATTTCGGCGCGTAAAATATTCTACACTCCGAAATTGGGGGGCATGTGTTGACACCGTTTTTTGGCATGTGTCAAATGAGCTAAGACTTGCATTGATCGGTAGCCGTTTTCCATCGGCATCAGAAGGTCATCGGTCAATGTTACCGATGAGGATGAATGCTGCGAAAAGGATAAGTTTATTGCCGATGGGAGCTGGACGATTCTTGCCGATAGGGGTTAATTGGTAAAGACAAGTTACCAGTGGAGGTGAAAAGTTGTCTATTGGAAGGTATTACCGATAAGGAGATGATGCCGATGGGCACAGGGTGACGTGGCGTTTGATGTCAGCAGGGGATTGCCGATGGCAATAAAAGAAAGTTGCGGATTGAAGAGTCTGTCGATGGAAAGTTTCATCGAAGAGAAGGCGTAAGGAAACTGGTGATTTCATACCAGTATTGTTATGGCAGTTTGAGTCCGACTCTTACACGAGTCGTTTATTTCCTTAAAAATAGAAGTGTCTGTTTAGGAAAATAATATTGTTATTTAGGTCCGACTCAGTTATTTCCTTTAAAATAGGAGTTTGTTTTGTTTAGGAAAGGTACAAGTCGTGTCTGTCTACAACTCCTATTGCTGGAGTATAAATATGTACCTAGGGGTCGTGAGAATAGAATCAATCATCTATCAAACAAATCAATTACTCTTATTTACTTTCAATGCAATTTACCCTTTTATCGCATTAGTCTTAGTTTATCTACGAGTTCTTCAAGCTTCGACGGGCTGCATCACCTTGATCTCCGTCAAACCCTTGCAAGTTTCGCGTGGGAGTAATATGAGCCTTGACATCCGGGCGCATTGCTGTTGTCTCATTCAGCTCTGCTCTAGTTATCCTAAATCAAGTCTGAGTTTTGACATCTAGGCGTATCGCCGTTGTCTCTTTCAGATCTTGTTCTAGTTATCGTCCTTGTCGATTAACTGGTCAAATCGACTGGCACACCTTTGGATATCGAATTCGGGTAATAGCCCGAGGTGTTCGTAGATCCTGACGCTTTTTGTGTCAACACATTTACGTTGAAACTCATCACATGCTTGCTGGACAATATTCCTGAGGTCTTCTGGCAACTCGTCCATAGTCACGTCCCGAACCTAGCTATTGTCAATTTCAACCATCTTGAGATGTGGGGTCCCACTGAGCGTGTCAAAAAGTGTGTTGACACAAAATGTGACGCACTGTGTCTAACACACAGTAAGCCGGAAAGCGTAGCTTCAATCAGGTGCCCGGGTGTTTCGAAGTCTGGAAACGTGCTAGTCAGTTTGACCTGGAACTAACAAGGGATAAAAAACATTAGATATAAAACTAGAACATGTCAGGCGAGACCAGACAGTTCCATATATACGGTCCTGAAGCCACTTACGACGACATATAGCTATAGAAGCTATCTGCCAACAAGTTTTATAGATCATTCGGCTAAAACAAACAATGAGTATGTAAAGAGTTGATTGCCGAACATGCATGCATGAGAAAATACGTATGAACGAATCATCATTAATTATGAATTAAAGCATAACCAACTCGGTTATCCAACCAAATTGGGGTCCGTGATGAAGGAACACGTAAGCAAACACGATCGAACTAATCTAAAACATGTATCCGTCGCACGACACCTGACTTTATAAAAGCTCAAACGTAGTCGACGTGCATGAACCCGCAACACGTAACAATCTAGATGAAACCAATTCGGCTATCATGAATATAGGATCTATTTGTGGGTACAAGCAATTACAAAAGAATAGATAAATCTATGAGAAAAGATGAAGCCGAACCGTATCAATCTAGATTGGGCAAAAGGGTGTTACAAATATATAAAATATATATAAACATGCAACATGTGGTATCTTAATGAATCTACTAGATCTTGTCAAATCTAACAGAGCCGGTAACTATCTTGCTTTTGCTAGGCATATCGAGCAAGCACCTGTCGCACGGTATCTACTCATACACAAAACATAAGCGAAGACTTCTTGATTGTCAAGCAAGGACCCGCCGCACGATCATTGAAAACAAACAAGACTACTTGCATCAACATCTAAATCCACCGCATGATACTAGACATGATAACAAGGTTGCCGGGACTTACGGAGGTCGACGGATCAATGGTTCCTCTCAAAGAACTCGACGACACAACAAAGGACTCGAAATTGGCACGGGGCCGATTGTATTGTATTGGTTGTGAACCGTTTTTACAATGGCCAAGGGTTTATATTTATACCCTAGTCGTGACATGAGTCATAAAAGGACACGGTTACAAAATATTAAAGGAAAAACATGATATTTTTTTACTTTAATTTCCTCCAGAGTCTTCATTGCCTTAATTGTCGCGGTCTTCGTTGCCCGATCGGCCCTTTGCTTGCCGTTATCGTCGCTTCTTCAACGGAAAACCGCTCCTCTTTATAATAACCGACCGCATGATCATTTAGCCGAACCTTTGGCGATTAGCAGACCGCACGGACATTTGCCGACTTCTTTGGAAACTGACCAACCGCACAGACGCTTGCCGAATGCTCTGAGTTCTGCACTGGACCACCTGTCATCCTTCTGAGCATATCAAAATCCAGTGTTAACAATTGCATAACAACAGGTGTTAATGTGATTACTACAGCTTAGGTCAGAGATCATTATTGAAATATATGAAGTTCTCATGTTTTTATATCCAATCATGGAAAAAGCAAAAGTAGCTCAAATAAACATATGGGCAACAATAACCTATGTTGTTCAGAGGAACACATCTCCTACCATATAATTATAAGTTTGAAATTAAGATAGATTTAGTGCAGAATAAAAATATAATGTTCCAACATATCACTAAGAACACAGTAGTGTGATTACTTAACCTTATTCTGCAACCCGAAACTTTGTAAAATCTGTATACAATGCAAAAGTTCAGAAAGTGTAGAAACTGGAAAGTGCGGGAGCATTGTCACGAGCAATTATTCAATCATTGAAAATAAAATAGTAAACAATTAAGGGGACAAAATTACCCAAGCAATTATTCGATTATGTATTCATGCGTTGGTATATTATTCTTGCCCTGCACATCTCGGAAAGAATAATAGCTGTGAGAGGGTTCATATTCTATTTCGTTCAATATGGATCTGTCTTACCAGCAAATCAATCTGTATTGAAGCCCCTATACTTTAGGAGATAAAATAAACTTCATGGATCAAAGAAATATGAACGAAATTAACAAAGACCACTTGGTAAAAGAAATTTTAGGGATCCAAGAAAAGATTGGGAAAGGGTAGGATATGATACCTCGTTATGAAACCGTAGACCGGAGGGACTGCATTATTCAGAGGGCCTTGCCGTCTCTGTAGGTGGAGATCGCCACGGCGAGAGCAGAATCAACGCAAGACTGGAAGACCGTGGTAGAGGGTGACGCCCGCCTGTCGTGTGTTCGTTGGGACACCAGGCCTGGCGTAGTAGGAAGATGAGGAGGGTGAGGTCGGGGGCTGGGTCAGGGCGGCAGTTTGTCAGCGGCGTGGATTGGATGGAGTGACGATGCGATCTATACACTGCGGGTATAACGACAACCATACCGCGGGTACGGTCCGAGCCCGCTCAGCACACAGTCGCCCCGTCGTCGTTGAAGGCCGTGGAGGCGGCGGACCATGGGTCGGTGGTGGGAAGCTGCGGTGCCGCCGTCTTGAGATCTCGCTGCCCGCGCATGAGATCCAGCCGCCGTCATTACTCGCACGCCGAGGCAGAGAAGCCCAGGCAGCTTCTAGATCCACCACCTGCGCGTCGGAATGCCGCCTTGAGGGCGCCGATTGAGGTGGGGAGCCGCCGATGGCATCCTAGGGATGGGGTGGGATGGGGGAGGTGGTAAAGCTAGGGGCGGTGGCGGGTGGAGAGAAATGACCGAGCTAGGCAGCCGAAGGGTGAGGTTAGGTTTTTGGGGCCCAATCCGACGATCCGAGCAGATATTGGGCTTCTGGATTGGATATCCACTGCTGTAGATCCTTGTTAGTGATGGTTTTCAAAATCGTCACGAGAAATCCGTCACAGATTAATAGATTTGTTGTAGTGCCAGTAGGAACAACACCTTTGCGACCTCTACCTGGCCAAACAACGTTTTTTTAGCCCAAATCCTAGCTATGTGGCTGATGGGACGACTGCAAACAGGGGATCATCATCATTCGAACCAGCTTAGTTTGCAGCGTTGAGTTCCACACCCGTCTGTCTTACGAGGACATTCCAGATTTTCTTTTCTTGAAAAAAGTCTACATAACCGCTTAAGGTAGATTACTTAACCCCCTGAACTATACAACCGGTTATTCTACCCCCTGAACTATCAAAACCGGCCAAATAACCTCCTCTAGGCAGTTTTGAGGGTGGTTTTATCTTTTTCTTTTTTATTTATTTCGGTTAAATCTTTAGAAAAACATAATAAATCATAGAAAAATTGTAAAATAGAAAATTAAATTTTGTTGGACTGCACATGAGTAGATCTACACATTGAACATATAATATGATATGCTTTAGTAAAAAGTTTTTGTTGTAGATTTAGATCTATGTTTTTTATAATTAATTATAAAAATTCATAACTTCAATTTGTGTGGTCCAATTGTGGTGAATCTTTTATGGTAGGCTAATTATTGTATCCTTCAACTATAGTAAAAATTTCATACCCATTTGATCATGTATAATTTAGTTATAAGTTTATTTGAATTTAACTAAGGTATAAACATATATAAATCTATAACTAAGTTATACGTGATCCAATGCGTATGAAATTTTTACTACATTTGAAACATACAATAATTAGCTTACCATAAAAATTTCACCACAATTTGACCACAAAAAATTGCAATTATAAATTTTTATAATTAATTACAGAAAAACATAGATCTAAATCTACAACAAAAACTTTTTACTAAAGCATGTCATATTATATATTCAATGTGTAGATCTACTCATGTGGAGTCCAACAAAATTGAATTTTCTATTTTACGATTTTTCTATGAATTATTATATTTTTTCAAAGATTCAACCGAAATAAATAAAAAAAAAAAGACAAAACCACCCTCAAAACCGCCTGGAGGGGTTATTTGGTCGCTTTTGATAGTTCAGGGGGTAAGATAACTGACTTTATAGTTCAGGGGGTTAAGTAGTCCACCCCTCATAGTTGACTGATTTTTTCTGATTTTTTTTCTAGAATGTGCATGGCATGTGTTTCATTAAGAAGTTACAAGTTTTGATTACACGTCCAACATCACACCATGGTGAGATGCCATGAGTGATGGAGATAAACACGAACACAAGTCACTGCAAGGCGGTGGAACACACGCTGTTGTAACTAACTAAGAAACTAAATATGCAACTAGAGAGCGGCGTTGAGCGCACCCTTGCTCAAGACTCCTGCGTCGCCACGAACCACCCACGAGCCTCAGCCAAGGGGAAGAGCTCCCGCAATGCCGCGCGCTTGGATGACGACAATGGCTCTTGGAACATCTCGTGAAACCGAGTAGCGATAGACGTGTCATGTGTCACCGGCACAGACCTTGTTGTGCCCACCGAAGGCTGCCATTTGTTGAGCACGACCCGCATGCGAGATCGACTCAGGCAGGGGCCGACCGGGCCGGTCAAACTGGGTTCACCACTAGCTTGATTATTCTTCGGCCGAGCCACCCCAGTGTCTCGTGACACAATGCAAACAGCCTGTGTCTGATTATCATTGTCGTTACCGTACCACTGCACCTGCACGTGCTAATTTGACAATGCAAGGCCGGCCGGCCTTATCTTATGTGTTTGCATTTGCTTGTTCTCATCGATCAGTACTTGGTAACCATCGTATTTTACTAATTCTTATAGTTTCTTATAATCACTAGTATACCAAATTTAATCCGTACCGACGCCTATTTATGAATAGCAAATGTCATACGTAAACGACCAAGCCACGGAGTACGTACACACAGTACACACGAGGGTAACACTGAAAGGACGACCATGCAGCATGACGTTTAGGGCAAAAAAAATGTTTATTTTGAAACTGTGGAACTAATTATTAATGTCGCTGTATATTTAAATAAAAGGAAATAAAAACGTAAGCATGCAGTGGACACGGGCATGCATGCACGGTTCCGGGCCATTATCATTAAATTCACTTTCTCATCTGTTCACCTAGAAGTAATACAATTTTTCTCTGTTCTTGAAACAAATTCTATTTAAAAAATTTACTGTTTGCAATATAGTAAAATGAGTATGCATGGTTACATTCATTTTAAAATACATTTTTCATTTTTTATCATGTCTTACTCACTGCTTGTTTCAAAAGGGGGGCAATGTAACTTTTTGACGGCTTGGCGAAATAAGGCATAGCCCATTATCATAGCCTGGCAAAATAATCACATGGCCCAACAATTCAATCAATCCACCGGCAACCATTTTCTCGTGATAACAAAGCCATCTTCAATGGTCATGACATAGTTTCTAACATAGATATATTTTGAAAACAATACAGATAAGTTTTTATCCCCATGAAACTCTCTTTACTCCCATAAAACTTCGATCATCTCTCTCTTCATTAATACAGTGACACATTAATATATTTAATGTCCATAAAACTTTAATAAAATTTCACTGAGACTAACCTAATAAATAAGGCGTGGTAACATAACAACTTGCTATGTGGACGAGGGAAACCGATGCCGCATGTCTTCGGTGTGTCTGGTCACAAGTCGGGTAACTCGTAGGTTGCATCCGGAACAGCAACAAGGATGAATGAAACTGTATGTTCATATTTCAAATTTTCAATTAGAGATCTAAATAAAAAGTTCTCCTAACAACAACGAGTATCGAGTATACATGATTTATATCCGACGCCAAGACAGGAACTCGATGGTTCAGCATCTATGTTGTGTGCACCCAGGGCTTCACTTCACTTACGTTCGTCACCTGGCACTTTAGACAACAAGCACGCCAGTTCACCATTCTAAGTGCCACTCAGCATGTTGGTACCAAATATGTTTTGAGTAAGGAAAAAATATTCGGCTCCAAACTATAACTATTGGATGCACCATCTCATAGGATCATTTCCCGATGCAGAATTTGCTGAATATTCTACTCAGAACTTCTTCAGAGATGTCCTTCCCGCTGAGCAAGCGCAGCTTCCTCAAGTCCACAGTCCAAAATATTAGATAAAATTAGGAAGCTTAGCCACAGGATCTTTCTAATTGCATGAACATATCAGTGGATTGATGACTAACCGTAATCCTCATGGTAGTCTGTCATCGGTGGTCGTAGTCGAAGCAAAGATCGTCGAGTTCCTCGACACTAGCCGCTGCCTTCTCGTCACGGCGTGGAGGTGTGGAAGAGTCGCAGTAGCCTCGTCATGGCGTAGAGGTGTGGAAGAGTCACAATAGCCTTATTCACGTCACGGCTTCCCATGGAAACGGTGAGGAAGAACAGTAGTGGAAGCGGTGGCCTTCCCTTTACTTCAGCACCCTTAGATATCGGATCAGAGGATAGGCATAAACATTTCTGGAACTCTCGAAACGTTTGTTCCCCAGGAGTGGAAGTCGTCGTCTTATATTAAGCGCTGCGTGACGAGGGGTCACAATCTCGTAACGTTAGGGTGCCCTCGATTACGGCACATATGGGAAATTCACATACTCCCCGAAACATTGGTTCCCTAGGAGTGGAAGCTGTCGTCGAATTCACGTACTCCCCGAAACATTGGTTCTCTAGGAGTGGAAGTTGTCGTCTTATAAGTGTTGCGTGACGAGGAGCACAACCTCGTAATGTTAGGGTGCCCCTGATTACGGCACGTACAGGAAATTCATGTACTCCCTTGACTCGGCCATAGGGACAGTTAGAGCGTTGATCCAGACACAAAAATCCATTGGTAACTGCTCGTTGATTGATGACTCTAGACGTGCGAACGCTTCTTAGCCCTCAACAGTTGTTCACATTGCCTCTGCATAGTACAGCATGCAACCAGAAACAAGTTAGCAATCTTTCAGATGCAACATTTATTAGAGGGGCAACAATACTTAGAACAGAGCATTGATTATGTCTTTGAAGAGTTGAACACACAGAATTTACCTAGTTTACAGTCCACCTTCATCACTCAGAAGGTACATGGTCAATGCCCCAGACCTCTATTACAACGCTCTCCAAATCGGAAATGGCTTTACCAGTGACTGCACACGTTTGTACATGCTTTCTGAAGAGGCCACTGAATTGTTTGAACCGTTCTCCAGGAACAAATGGCGCACAATCTACCTTGTTGATTACAAGAACCATTGGAACTGCAGAACCTGAGGACTTCTAATCTCCAAAAAACCAAAAAAAAATATAATCACTGCATATATTAAACCAAGGGATAGACTAAAAGTTCTTAGATGCAATTTTTTTTAGTAATACTGTACTAGGAGAGAGGCAGGCTGATATGCTGCTGTTCTCTGCCTCGGATGGATCGGAGATTGTAGTTGTGAATTATGGCAGGGCGAGGCATGAAGGCTGTCCGGTGGCGTGGCGCCGTGGTTGTGTTCGTGAGGAACAGGGAAGGGGGCAGGGGTGCTGTACGTGGAAGGCGGGAGGTAGTAGATTAGATTAGGATCTCCCGGCTTCCTTCAGAAAGCCGGAAACAAATATGTTTCTGCTTAACCTCAATAATCCTGATTACAAAGTATTTATGGACTAAATATCCCTTTTGCTAAATAAACCCTTAAGCTGACTAATAATTATAAAAATAAAGCCATCTACTAATAATCCCGAAATTACTAAATATGACCTATTAGCCACTGTTGGGCCGGTGCCTGACATACTGTGCCCCAGCATGGCAGCGCACTGCCGCTCGAGCTCGTCCTTCTGGAGCTGCGGGTACCTGTATGGCCGCACCACTACCGGGGCAGTCCCCGGCAACAAGTGGATGTGGTGGTCGTAGGGGCGGGCTGGGGCAGACCGCACGGCGTGTCGAAGATGGCGTTGTGCTGACGTAGAAGCTCGTCCAGCGACGGATACTGCGGGTCCGTGGCGATCGTGGCGAGCGCCCGCTGGTGAGTGGGCGCCCTGCCACGTCACGCGGCGAGCGTCCTGCTGGAAGGACGCGGTGAGCCCCTCGAAGTCCCAGGTGAGGGGGGCCAGCGTTCCGAGGAAGTCGACACCGAGGATGAGGTCGAAGCAGCCTAGCGCGAGCCAACGCAGGTGATGGAGAATGTCGCCCCACTGATGAGTACGGGAACGTCGCGAGCGACCCCTTCGCACGGCACGCGGTCGCCGCTGGCGACTGTGACCCGGAGCTGGTCGCCCCCTTGTGGCGTGAGCCCAAGGCGACGCATGGCCGCGCCCTGGAGGAAGGTGTGAGTGGACCCTGTGTCCAACAAGGCGAGGAGGCGCTCGCCCTTGATCGTCACCGGGAGGAGCATCGCGTTGTAAGTATGGATCCCTGCAAGAGCATGCACCGAAACCACAAGAGCGTGAGCATGGGCGTCCTCGGCGCCGTGCAGCTCCGCCGGCCAGGCTGCGTCCACCACGTCCTCCGCGATTGCTCCGTTGTCGACGAAGTCCTCCACCTCCAAGTGGAATAGGCGGGCGCAAACGTGCCCCCGTACGTACTGTTCATCACAGTTGTAGCAGAGGCCTTGGCGGCGCCGATCCTGCATCTCGGCTGGCGAGAGACGGCGGGTCGGTCGTGCTGGTGCTGCGGCGCCTGGGGCAGCAGGAGCAGCGCCCCCTCCCGCCGGTGCTGGAGCGCCCGGCGCCATGGCTGGGGCCGCAGCCGTCCCCTGCGGACGTGGAGGTAGCAGCGGCCGTGGCGGCGGCCGAGCGTCGCGCTGGTGCTGCGGCTGCTGCATGGTTGTTGTGGCCGCGGCGCGGCTCTCAAAGGCGCGGGCGAGGAACATTGTCGTCTGAAGGTCCGGCGGGGCGCGCATCGCGACGTCCACCCGAATGTGCTCCGGAAGACCGCCGATGAAGAGGTCCGCCTTCTGGCGCGTCGAGATGTCCCGGGAGTGCGCGAGGATTGTCTAGAATTGGTCCGCGAACTCCTGGACCGTGGAGTGGAACGGCAACCGTCCCAACTCGGCTAGTCGCGAGCACGAGATGGGTGGGCCGAAACGCAAGCGGCACAGCTCCTTGAAGCGCTCCCAAGAGGGCATCCCCTCGTCCATCAGGAGGGCATAGTACCATGTTTGTGCGACGCCGGTGAGGTGGTACGATGCCATCCACGTTCGCTCGCCGACTGGAGTATGCTGGCCCCAGAATAACTGCTCGCAATGTGTAAGCCAGTTGAGCGGGTCGACGGAGCCGTCGTACTTGGTGAAGTCCAGCTTGTAGCCCTTCGGCTGGAAATCCCCCGCGCCAAACGCCTCGGGGCACCCCCCCCCCCCCCGCTAGGGCTCCATGGGGCGCCGTGGGTGGCCAGAAGTTGGGGCCGGTAGAGGGACCCCCATCCACGCCACCGTAGGGGAACCCCGACGATGCAGCGCCCCCCTGTTGGAAGCCCGCCGTGATGTGGGGCGCCTGGGGCAGTGACATGAGTGGCGGTGCGGTGGAGTAGATCGGTGGTGGCACGCCCGTGATCCACGTCGGCAGCGGGGACGGCGAGTGCGGGAAGTGTATCTCCTGGATCGGCACCGCGGCTGGGGCACTCGGCGGCGCTGGTGAGGTGGTGGCCGCCATGTATTCCGGGGGCATCCCGTACTGGTAGATGGCAGTGTTAGAACCTGAAGGAATACCAACCAAGCTTGATGTCATCATCGGGAATAGGTATTTTCAGTAGATTTTCCAAGTTGAGCCATATCTACCAAATATTGGGCTTTGGAGTATTTGGAATCCTCAAAAGGGTGCGAATGAAGACGATGGCAATGGTGCAGCAAAGAATACAGAGATGAAGGAAACACAGAATAAGGAGGATACTTTTCTCTCAGGTGCAACTTTGGGAAATGCAGTCAACATGAGTTCTAGCAGAAAAGAAGGCAAGGATGCTGATACACATATGGATATTGATCTCTCGGAGGATGATTTGCTTGATGAAGAAAATGAACTCAGTGAAGCAGCACGTGACTTTGTGGGAGTAAAAAATTATCACTCGGTGGAGGTTAGGACTGCAGGGGCAATTTTCTCATTATCAGCACCAGCACGCATGCTGCAGCGGTCCTCGCAGGTCGCAGCTAGTTGGGTCGGGTGCGAAGCCAGGAGCCTCGGCCGTGGTAGCGGCAGATGTGAAGGTTGCCTCTCAAAGCTTCACACCGCAGCCCACTTTGGGGTTGTTGTCACAGAATGAGAGTGAACAAAACCTGGGAAACATGTCCATGGCTATTGTGGGTGCAACTCCTGATCTTTAGGAAAATTCCAAACACTCATTTATAGAAAATGATGACAATCATATGGAGGCTTCAGTGGGGCAGTTTGCTGGGGCAACACAAGGAGAAGTTGCAGATGGTGCACAACACCTTGGTGCGCTTCTCGATGCCATGATTGAGGCTGGGGTCACAGCTGATGGGGTTTCAAAAAAAGAATGGGGAAGTGTGATGACAATGGCGGTGCTGTCAGATGGAGAATTTACTCCAGTGCGACGTAGCAAGCGTAATGCAGATGTGGCTGATGCAGACTCTCTTCAGAAGGCAGAAAAAAGAGTTGCTGTCAAGAATCTCGAGGAAACCAAAGGTAAGCCTTTTGTAAATTCAGTTTGTGCATTTTCTAATAGTCATATTGAGCAAAATTTAGGGTAATAGTGAACAGCTAAGACTTCAATCTGTAGCTTTAATTAAGGATGTTGAGAGAGACAGATTGAAATCTTCTTTTTGTTTAAACATATCTGAGAACGAAAATGATGGTGAAGAGGATGAGATCGATCATGACATTCCCACCCTAAGTCGACTCTGTGGCGACTTAACGAAGGAGGCTATGGACGATAATAGTGCGGACCTTGATGGAGTACTTGTAAATGTACCCATCAAGGTGGCAAAAATGAAAAAGAAAAAGAAGCCCGTCATTAAGAAGTTAGCGGCTAAAAAAAATCTTGTTCTAATGAAAAGTATATTCTGGAATTGTAGAGGGTTGCGGGACTTAGCTAAACATACGTTTTTACATGATGTGGCCGAGGATAATAAACTTGATTTTATAGCTCTATCAGAAACCAACAAAAATAGTTTCACGACTCAGTGTCTGGAAAATTTTTGTGCGGGAGCTGATTTTGTTTGGCATTGGCGGTTTCCTCGGGGTATGTCTGGGGATGTTGATGGGGATAAATCAGGGTTACTTTGAATTAGAGAACATTGTGGATGGAGACTACCATATCAAGTTTGTCTTAAAAAATAAAGAAGGTGGTTTTCATTGGACCCTTTTGTCTGTATATGGCGCAGCACAAGAGGAGCACAAAGAACACTTTCTGTCAGAGTTAGTACGTGTGTGTACTAGCTGTGGAGATCTACCTTTCCTTGTGGGGGAGATTTTAATATCATTAGGAACCTGTCAGAAAAAAATAATTCCAGATACAATAATAAGTGGCCACTTTTGTTCAATGCCATTATTGAAACTATGAATTTAAGAGAATTAGAAATGATGGGTAGAAAATACACGTGGGCTAATTATGCAGAGGTTCCAACATATGAAAAGTTGGACCGTATTTTGGTAACAAGTGATTGGGAACATAAGTTTCTGCTTGCTTTTGTCAAAGCACTAACCCGAGAAATCTCAGATCACACACCGCTTTTGTTAGATGGAGGGGAACCATCTCATAGAGGCAACACTAGTAATTTTAAATTTGAGCTAGGGTGGCTAACAAGGGATGGTTTCTTTGAGCTGGTGAAAGAGGTTTGAGAATCTAAGAATAGGGGTCGGTCAATGATGGAACGGTGGCAAAATAAAATTAGGAGACTGCGACGTTTTCTCAGAGGATGGGCTAGAAATTTGGTCTCACAAAACAAGAATAAAAATTCTAACTTGCTTAATAAGATAGATGTCTTGGATAGAAAGGCAGAGACTTGTTTGCTGTCACCTCAAGAAGAGGAGATTATACATCATCTCAAAGTGCAATTAACTAAGTTGTTGAGAGAGGAGGAGATTTATTGGCTCCAATGATCAAAAGCAACAAAGTTACTTCAAGGGGATGATAATACTAAGTATTTCCATATGCTAGCAAATTGGAGACACAGGAAAACAAAAATTATACAGCTAGAATAGGAGGAAGGAATTATTGTTGGGGAAACAAACTTAAAAAATTATATAACCAAGTATTATAAAGGGTTGTTTGGACCTCATATGCACAATTCTTTCTCAATGGATGAGACTTTGAGGCATGACATACCTCAGGTGTCGGAGGAGGAGAATGCGGTATTGACGGCCCCATTCAGCGAGGAAGAGGTTAAACTGGCCGTCTTCGATATGGAACATAACAAGACACCTGGTCCGGATGGTTTTCCAGCTGAATTTTACCAATTCTTTTGGGAGATTATCAAGTCGGATCTGATGAGCCTTTTTTATGATTTCCATGTTGGGAGGTTACCTATTCATAGCCTAAATTGTGGGGTTATTACGCTATTACCAAAGATTTCTCATGCAGTCCAGATACAACAATATAGGCCTATTTGTCTTCTAAATGTGAGCTTTAAGATTTTTATGAAAGTTCTAAATAATAGAATTTTAAAAGTAGCAAATAAACTGATAGGACCGTCACAAACGGCCTTTGTTCCGGGTCGTTATTTAATGGAAGGAGTTGTGATCTTACATGAAACGATACATGAGTTGCATAGGAAAAAATAAATGGTGTGATTTTAAAGTTAGACTTTGAAAAGCATATGATAAATTAAAATGGCCTTTTATACAACAAGTTCTCAGAATGAAAGGGTTCTCGCCAACTTGGTGTGAATGGATTTCAAAAGTCATATTTAGAGGAAGTGTTGCAGTAAAGGTCAATGAGAAAGGCCATTATTTTCAGACAAGGAAAGGAGTGAGTCAAGGAGATCTGTTTCCAATCCTTTTTAATATAGTGGTTGACATGTTGGCTATCCTTATTTCAAGAGCTAAAGAGGCGGGACAAATTTATGGGGTTGTTCCACATTTGATAGAGGATGGTCTTTCAGTCCTTCAGTACGCAGATGACACTGTCATCTTTATGGACAATGATCTTGAGAGAGCCAGAAACATGAAGCTCTTGCTTTGTGCTTTTGAACAGTTATCAGAACTCAAGATCAATTTCCATAAGAGTGAGTTGTTTTGTTATGGAGAAGCGAAAGCTAGACAAATTGAGTATGCACAAATTTTTGGGTGTAAAGTGGGGGTGTTCCCATTTAGGTATTTAGGAATTCCGATGCATCATAGAAAACTCATGAATAAGAAAACTCATGAATAAGGATTGGAAACATGTTGAAGAAAGATTCCAAAAGAGATTGAATTGTTGGCGGAGTAAGATGTTGTCGGTGGGCGGGAGGCTTGTTCTAATCAACTCTGTCCTTAGTAGTCTTCCCATGTTCATGTTGTCTTTTTTTGAATTACCTAAAGGGGTTCTAAAAAAGTTGGATTATTTTAGATCACGGTATTTTTGGCAAAGTGATGAACACAAGAAAAAATATAGGTTGACTAAATGGGAGGTAGTTTGTACACAAAAAGACCAAGGCGGGTTAGGAGTCTTGAATTTACATATTCACAATAAATGTCTTCTAAGTAAATGGTTTTTTAAATTGATAAATGGAGATGGGGTTTGGCAACAAATGCTTAGGAATAAATATCTAAGGGATAAAACTTTGACACAGGTTCAATACTTACCCGGGGATTCTCAGTTTTGGGCTGATCTTATGAAGGTTAGAGGGGAGTTTCTCTCGTTGGGTAAGTTTGATCTAGGTGAAAGGTCTCTAGTACAGTTTTGGGAGGATGCATGGATAAGATCACGCCCACTAAAATCGCTCTTTCCTGCACTATATAATATTGTGAGAAGGAAAAATGCGTCGGTAAGATCTGTATTATCTACGACACTGTTGAATGTAGCTTTTCGGAGATCTCTGTTGGGTGCTAATTTGCAAGCATGGTATGACGTGGTGGCTATGGTTGCAGATGTACAGCTAACAAACCAAAGAGACCGTTTTGTGTGGGGGCTACATCAGAATGGTTTATTTTCAGTCAAATCAATGTACAGAGCCTTATTAGGAGGAGAAGCTATTCCTTATAATACTTTAATTTGGAAACTTAAACTACCTCTCAAAATCAAAGTCTTTATGTGGTATTTGTACAAGGGAGTAATCTTAACAAAGGATAATTTAACACGACGACAGTGGCAAGGAGATAGGAAGAGTTGTTTCTGTTCTTCGGAAGAGTCTATATAACATTTAATTTTTGACTGTCATTTTGCTAAATTCATGTGGAGAGCTGTTCATGTTTCCTTATCTAAAAAATCATCAGTTTCTCTTTATACCAGCAGTATTCAAAAGAGTAACGGGTACACCCTGAATTGAGACATTTGCTTCTACTACATCCGTGTAGTTCCGGCTATTTCAATAACAATAGCCCTTTCACTCTGCAAGCTAAACATATAAATTACAATATTATCAACACAAAAAAAACATCTAGATGCAACATTGTATAAGCATAAGGTATGTTGAATTATACAGCTACCGACTTCCTAAAATAATCACTATGGCATGATTAGATATAATTGTTTGTTCAGAACAAAATATGTTGAATGCGCCTAATTCTCCACACAGATTGCACAGCCTTAAGGCATCCATGGCTGATTTGGTATATTTTTTTTGTAAATTCACAGTACAAACAGATTAAATAAGTCACGTTGCAGCTCGGATGAAGGTATAACAAAGAATAAGAAGGAACAGTGATCATAACAAAAAGCCAAAACAGGAAAGATGGTCCAACATGAAAGATGGAAATCTAACTATATACCTTACTCCAAGCATTAAGGAGGCTGGACTTGCCAACATTTGGACGGCCAATTATTGCTATTTGCAAAATATTTTAAATACATTTCTTGAATCTTCATTTTTTTTTGAAACATATCTTTGAGTATCACTAATGTATAGCTTGAAGGGAATACCTGTAGGCCAGATTGTAACAATTTATCATAATTGGAATTGTCTGAAGCATCCTGAGCCTCCGGCCTCATACAATTAATTTTGGTGACAACCATCACTAGGTCCAAAGGGGTCATCTCATCTTCAAAATTAGTCGAGCCTCAGTTTCTGTTAGCAGCTCAATGCACCTTGATCTCAATGACTTTACTAGGGTAGAAAAGCTTCCCTACATTGAAACATGTCGAAATCAGACATGTTTTAAAGTCACTTAGCTCCTTCATAGAGCCTACAGTCTCTACAGGTTTCTCAACGAAGCTGAAATAGGCCGTTTTTCATGCCAGGTCAGCCCAATAAGCACGACCAAGATAGCAGGCTGGGCCGGCCCATGGCCCACTGTCGAGAGAGCAGAGAGGGAAAGGAATGTCAAGAGAGTGGTGTCGTGCCGCCGCTTGAGGTCGGTGTGCTCGATGCCGCAATGCTCTGCAGTGCGGCTGCGTGGGGTTGTGGAGGAGGCGGCGGTCATCGACCGGTGGTGCGGGGCACAGAGTGCCTCCCGCCGAGGAGAGGTCAGAGATGGATGGGGAGGAGGATGGCGTAGGCGAAGGTAGCGATGGAGGTGGAGCCTCTTGAGCGGAGGCAGAGGATGCGAAGGTGGAGGCGGAGGCGACAGTGGAGCTGGAGTTGCTTGAGTAGAGGCAGAGGATGCGGAGGTGGAGGTGGTGAAAGTGCAATCAAGCCTTGAGTGGGTTTTGGTTAAATGACAACGCAATTAGAGAACTAATGAGACTTTACAAGTATGAAAAGCAGGTTAAATGAAAAGAGGTTGATGAACAAGTTGACAAATCCCTCCAATTACAAAAGTGCATGGCAACAAGCTCAAAGGACTTTAATTCATTTTATATTTCGAAATTGAGTTAGGTATGCCGTACTATTAAGAGGGATTCAACACACATGCCAACAAGTGAACCAAATGCTATATCTATCCAAATATCATACACCTCCACATACATAGTAGGCAAAATAGCCAGATATTCAAGATCCTACTCTTTGTTGTTTCTGTCAGGCCGGCACTGTCGGCCGCGACTTGATCTGCCCGTTGGACAGTGGAGGGGTATTTCTTACCTCCTCACTCACTCCCAACGGCTAGTTCTGCCACTCTCACTTCCAAACTTCATAAGAACAGAAAAGAAGCTCTCTTCTAGCTCTCCCTTCTCCCTTGGTGCTTCAACTCTCTCCTCCATTGATTTCCAATCAACCTTTGAGAGATTGAGCCTCCAAGCTTGAGAAGAAGCTTCTCCCTTGGATCTTCAACTCCTACAAGCATTTGGTTTACGTGGGGGCCGGCGGTTTGAGTTTGTTACTCTTGGAGCTTTGCTCCTAGCCGGCTAGGCGTCGCCCTTGAGCTTGCCTCTTTCGTGTGGCAGCCTAGGGAGGTTTGTAACACCCAATTTCTAATACATTTCCCCTCATCTCAAGAGTTCATTCTCTTGACTTGAGACCGAGGAAAGAGCAAGCCTTTGTGGCGAGCTTGAGCCTTGTGTGGTGCACCTCAACAACGTGGACGTAGGCAAGCCTTGGTGGCGAGCTGAACCACGGGTCAAATCTTGTGTCACCGTGTGCTTGTTACTTTACTTTGATTTATATTGCTTGCAAGGTGATTTCTAGGGTTTGGACCCGATCTACTTCGTGGGTGTGTTGCTACTACTTTCAGGTGGTGCTAGAGGTTTCCTATACCTCTAGGAAGGTTTCTATTCAAGCACAATTTACATTTGAGTTGTACATTTTGAATTGTGCTTAACTCTGCTCAGGTGACCAGCACTGCCGCCCCAGGAGCAGTAGTGCCGGACCTGTGCTGACAGACAGTGTGAAGCTGTTTTCAAACAGGCCTATTCACCCCCCTCTAGGCTAATCAGGTCCTTACAAGTGGTATTGGAGCAAGGTTACCTCAGTAAGCACTTCACCGTGCGAGGTAATGGCCGAAGAGGGTAGTGTCAAGATGGTTGACCCCAAGAAGGTGGACTTGCACTCCACGGACAGCAGTGATGAGAGCGTGGCCACAGACAAGTACTAGACCACTGCTAGCATGTCCGAGAGAGAGAAAGCAAGAAGGCAAGAAGCAAGAAGATTGAGGAAAGAAGGAAAAAGATTGCAAAAAGAAGAAAAAGAACTCAATGAAGCCAAGAGCTTGAAGCTTGCCGAGAAGCTTCATAGAAGAGAAGTAAGGCAGCTTAAGAAAGAGCTCAAGGCCAAGGAGGAGGAGCTAAAGAAGAGCAAAGAGCAAGCCTCTCAAGCGGAGGTTGAATCTAGTAGCTCTGACGGTGATGATGACGCATCATACCAAGCCTCCAAGATTGTGAAGAAGGATGAGAAGAAGAAGAAGGATGAGGGTAGCAAGAAATACTCTGCCGTATCCTTCAACTATTCATCCATTTCTAACCATGAGCATAAACCTCTATTTCATGTTCCCGCCGGCAAGTTGCCTCATTTCGATGGGACCAACTTTGCCAAGTGGAAACACTTGATGAAGGCTTATCTTGTAGGTCTTCACCCCAGTGCTTGGGAGATTGTTCATAGAGGATGTGAGTCTCCGGTGGATCCTACAAGCCCCACCACCACCGAGCTTCGATGCATACAACTTAATGCACAAGCAACTAGTGTGTTGCTAAGTGCATTGGATGGTGATGAGTACAACAAGGTGATGGGCTTGGAAGTTGCCAAGGAGATATGGGACACCTTGCACCTTGCACATGAAGGTGTGAGCAAAGTAAGGTAGTCCAAGATCCTGATGGCCAAGCTCAACCGGTTCGTGATCAATGAAGGTGAAGGGCCACAAGAGATGTTTGATAGGTTGATGACTATAGTGGGCAAGATAAGAGGACTTGGTGGTGAAGAAGTCAATGATCACAAGGTTGTCAAGATCATGCTTGAAGCTTATTCTCCAAGGAATGAGACCGTTGTGATATTGATTAGAGACAAGAAGAGATTCGAGTACTTCACACCAACTATGTGCTTGGAAGAATCATGACCTTTGATTTGCAAAGGGAAGAAGCACTTGAGAGGAAGAAGCTTGGTGAGATGCAAGCAAGGATGCAGGGAATGAAGATCAAGGAAGTGGATCTAAAGGAAACTAAGAGCAACAAGAAAACAGCCCCTAGCTGTCATAAAAACAGCAAGCAAGCATCTTCAAGCAAAGCTCAAACAACCAAAGCCATCAAGCATCAACCTGAAGCTCCAACGTCAAGTGATGGTGAAAGTGAAGATGAGCAAGCCGAGAACATAGATGACATTTCTCTATTCATGAGAAGATTTAACAAGGGCCTAAAGAAGAATGGGTACAAGCTCACAAGAAGAAAGTTCACAAACAAGAAATCAAGAACTTGCTACAAGTGTGGTAGCACCAAACACTTCATTGCCGATTGCCCAAATGAGAAGAAAGAAAACAAGTTTGGGAAAGGAAAGAGAGAAGACAAGGGTGACCACAAGATGAGAAAGAGATATGTGGGTGAAGCACACATTGGGAATGAGTGGAACTCAACGGAAGAAACCACAAGTGAAGATGAGGAGATGGAAACCATTGTAATTCACAAGCCATCCACTTCACCAAGGCTCTTCAACAACATGTTCGATGATGATGAATGCTCCCCTCACATTTGTCTCATGGCAAAGGGTGAGAAGGTAAAACCAAAATCAAAACCCATAACTCCTCCCCCCAAAGACATCTCTAGTAGTGATTCTAGCGATTACTCTAGTGATGATGAATCTAGTGATGAAGAAATCAATTAAATAACTAAGAACATGGATGATAAGACCAATATCTTCATTGCTAATCTAATAGGTGAACTAGAGGCAACCAAAGCTGAGCTAGCATCTAGAGAAAAGACTCTTATCAAACAAGAGAATCTTTATATTGCTAGTGAGGAATCTCTTGCATTAGAAAGGAGTGAGGTGAGCTCTTTGACCAAGGCTTTGGCTAAGGAAAAAGAAGCTCATGCTCTCACTAAGGAGTGTGGTGACTTCAAGCAAAAGCATTGTGGCTTAATTGAAAAGCATCAAGAGCTTGAGGCACAATACAACCTTCTTTGGGAGGGCAACTCACATCTTCCTAAAGCAAATGATGCCTCTTCTCCATCCACTAGCCAAGGTTGTGGAAAATGCTATAATCTTGATTTGAATGATTATTCCACTAACCTTGCTAACATGGAGGCCATGAAGAAAGAGATAGCAAGGCTCAACAATGTCATCTCAGCTTCTAGAAAGAATGACAAAGACAAAGTTGAGCCAAAGAAGATTTAATACAAGGATAGAAGGCATCCATTAATCAAGGATGGGCTTGGACACACTCAAGGAGGTAAAACCAATGGAAGAAAAATGGTAAAAGGCATTGAGTGTGTTAGGTTTGAGAAGAAGGGAAGCATTGGTGCAAATAAGCCTGCACAGACAGCTGCTTTGCTGGACCAGAGGCCGGCAGTGCCGGACCTAAGGCCGGCAGTGCCGTGCCCCACTAAAGGGAAGGCTACTAGTGTTTCACCTGATCAAGCCCAAGCTCAAGCCCATGCCAAGAGGATGCCCAAGCAAAAGCAGGTTTCTCAGAAACCCAAGGACTCAATCTGGGTGGCCAAAAATAAGTTTGCTTATCAACCAAAGGCAAGGTCACCTCAAGGAAGTTTGTCCTCATGCTACATGTTGAAATGCAATGACCGTGGTAAAGTCATTGCAGAATTTGTGGGTGATGAGAAACATGATAAAAGAAGCATGAACATTTGGGTTCCCAAAATTGTTATGACTAACATGCAAGACCCCAAGATTGATTGGGGACCTAAATCTAGGAACTAAACTTATTTTGTAGACATACTCCTCTCGTGGATCAAGTTGAGTGCTTGATAGTGGATGTACAAATCATATGACCGGAGAGAAGAGTATGTTCTCATCATATTCCCCGACTTCAAATGCAAGTGAGAATATCATCTTCGGTGACAACTCCAAAGGGGAAGTGATTGGTCTTAGTAAAGTTGCTATTACTCTTGAACATTCTATCTCAAATGTTTTACATGTGAATTCGTTGAGTTACAACTTGTTGTCCGTTTCTCAATTGTGTGAGATGGGCTACAATTGTCACTTTACGGATAAGGGTGTGGAAGTCTTTAAGAGGGAGGATTCCTCTATTGTCTTTATGGGTCGTTTGAAGGGCAAGCTTTACCTAGTTGATTTCAACAAAAGTAAGGCTAAGCTTGAGACTTGTTTAGTGGCAAAATCTAGCATGGGTTGGTTATGGCATCGCCGACTAGCCCATGTTGGGATGAGGAACTTGGCCAAACTCCTAAAAGATGAACACATTCTTGGACTAACAAATGTTCATTTTGAGAAGGATAGAATTTGTAGCGCTTGCCAAGCCGGAAAGCAAGTAGGTGCACCTCACCCATCAAAGAGCATTGTCTCCACCAAGCAACCATTGGAGCTAATACACATGAATCTCTTTGGACCAGTGGACTACATAAGCATTGGCGGTAACAAACATGGTTTAGTTATTGTTGATGACTTTACTCGTTTCACATGGGTGTTTTTCATATATGATAAGGCACACGTGCAAGAAAAGGTGAAAACCTTCATTAGAAGAGTACAAAGAGAATTCGGTTTCCAAATCAAGAAAGTTCGTAGTGACAATAGAACTAAATTCAAGAACACTCAAGTGGAGGAGTTCCTTGATGATGAGGGCATCAAGCATGAATTTTCAGTTCCATACACCCCTCAACAAAATGGTGTAGTAGAAAGGAAGAACTGGACACTCATTGACATGACAAGGATAATGCTAGATGAGTACAAGACTTCAAATATCTTTTGGGCCGAAGCCGTCGACACCGCTTGCCATGCTATTAACCGGCTCTATCTACATAAGATCTTGAAGAAGACTTCATATGAGCTATTAACCGGTAACAAACCAAAGGTGTCATACTTTAGAGTTTTTGGGTGCAAGTGCTTCATACTTAATAAGAAACCCAAAACCTCTAAGTTTGCACCTAAAGTTGATGAAGGTTTTCTTCTTGGTTATGGATCAAATGAGCATGCCTATCGTGTATTCAACAAGACCTTAGGGAAAATTGAAATCCCGATAGATGTGACATTTGATGAATCTAACGGATCTCAAGTAGAGCAAATTGATCAAGTGATTATAGGAAATGAGGAACCACCATGTGAAGCAATCAAGGACATGCTATTGGTGACATTAGGCCACAAGAAATCAAGGCCACAAAAGTGGAACCTCAAGATGCTGAAGCTACTGCCCCAAGAGTTGAAGAAAATGGTCCGGCAGTGCTCCCTGGTCCAGCCTCTGTGCTTGACCGCCGCACTGCCGGACCAGAGGCCGGCACTGTCGGACCAAGCAGATAGGCAGCAGCTAGTTCACCAGCAAGCCCAATGAACCTACAACCTATATTTGAAGAACATGAGTATGATGACCAAGATGATCAACAACAAGCCACAGAATACTCAAGATTGAGGCAAACCATTCAAAAGGATCATCCCGTCGACAATATACTTGGGAGTCTTCGAAGGGGGGTAACTACTCGTTGACATTTGACAATTTTTTGTCAATTTTACTCTTTTGTCTCCTCTTTGGAACCTCTCAAGGTTGAGCAAGCTCTTGATGATCCGGATTGGGTGATGGCTATGCAAGAAGAGCTCAAAAACTTTGAGCGAAATCAAGTTTGGTTCTTGGTGGAAAGACCAAATACCAATGTGATTGGAACCAAATGGGTCTTCCGCAACAAGCAAGATGAGCAACGTGTGGTGACAAGGAACAAGGAAAGATTGGTGGCTCATGGCTTTACTCAAGTGGAGGGCTTGGACTTTGAAGAGACTTATGCACCGGTGGCTAGACTTGAAGCAATTCGAATGCTTCTAGCCTATGCTGCCCACCATGATTTCAAGCTATATCAAATGGATGTGAAGAGTGCATTCCTCAACGGCCCTATCCAAGAGTTGGTCTATGTTGAGCACCCATCGGGTTTTGAAGATCTCAAATTCCCACATCATGTCTTCAAGCTCCATAAGGCGCTCTATGGGCTTAAACAAGCACTAAGAGCATGGTATGAATGCCTTAAGGAATTCTTGATCAAACAAGGCTTTGAAATAGGCAAAGCGGATCCTACTCTCTTCACTCATAAAGTCAATAATGATATCTTTGTGTGCCAAATATATGTTGATGACATAATATTTGGTAGTACTAACCAATCCTTTTGTGATGAGTTTAGTAGGATTATGACTAAGAGATTTGAGATGTCTATGATGGGTGAGTTAAAGTTCTTCCTCAGTTTTCAAATCAAGCAACTCAAGGAAGGGACTTTCATATGCCAAACCAAGTACACCCATTATATGTTGAGAAAGTTTGACATGGTGAATGCAAAGCCAATCAAGACACCCATGCCAACCAATGGACATCTTGATCTTGATGAAGGAAGGAAATCTGTGGACATTAAGGTATATCGTTCCATGATTGGCTCTCTCCTTTACTTATGTGCATCTAGGCCGAACATAATGCTTAGTGTGTGCATGTGTGCTAGATTTCAAGCTAACCCGAAAGAGTGCCACTTAGTGGTTGTTAAGAGAATTTTGAGATATCTAGTTTTCACTCCTAACCTTGGCTTATGGTATCCTAAAGGCTCTAAGTTCGATCTACTTGGGTATTCGGATTCCGATTACGCCGGTTGCAAGGTAGACCGAAAAAGCACTTCGGGGACGTGTCAATTCCTTGGACGGTCCCTAGTATCTTGGAGTTCTAAAAAGCAAAATTATGTAGCCCTTTCCACCGCCGAGGCCGAGTATGTTGCAGCTGGCGCATGTTGTGCTCAACTACTTTGGATGAGGCAAACCTTAAAAGATTTTGGATGTCAATTCACCAAGATACCTCTCTTGTGTGATAACGAGAGTGCCATCAAACTCGCAAATAACCCGGTTAGTCACTCTAGAACCAAACACATAGACATCCGTCATCACTTCTTGAGAGACCACGAATTAAAAGGAGATATCGCAATTCACCATGTGAGCACCGAAAAGCATCGAAAAGCATCTAGCCGATATCTTCACTAAGCCTCTCGATGAGACAAGGTTTTGTGCTTTGCGTAGTGAGCTGAATATACTTGATTCTCGTAACGTGGTTTGAACTATAGCACACATTTGTTTGTCCAACTAGTGACATAGGCAAAACTTTGAAAATTTCAATTATGTGCTTCAAAACCAATTTTGAAAGAAACTTGAATATGTTGGTCATAGTATGTATTGATGATTTGCTTACTGACCAGCATATGGCAAGGGGTATGTGTCTACAAGTGCATAAATATAAAGTATGAAGTGGCATAGCTCCTCACTGCCTTGGCTAGGCCAGCAGTGCCGGCCCCTGGCGCGGCAGTGCTAAGGTGCCCGGCAGTGCCGAGCTAAGTCCAGCAGTGCCGCGACTTAACCGACCAGAGAGGTCGGGCCTAAGTCCAATCTATCGGGCCCTCTTTTATCTCCTACCCCAGGCCCGAGGGGACTCCATCCCAAGTCCTTTTTCCCCCAAACAGAACCCTCTCCCTCTCCTCTCTCAACCCCAAGGAGACCTAGGGAGCCCGGATATCCCTCTCTTCCCCCCCGACGGTACCACCCTTTAGAGGTACTGCCATTGGAGAAGGTGTGGAGGATCTTTCTCCCTGCGTCAAGCTTCATTCAAGCCCAACCTTCTTCATCCTCTTCCTAATGCATTTGCCGGGCTCTAGGCAGCAGCACCAATGCATTTGCTTCTCTAATCAACCATTGACTCTCATTTTTGATTGAATCTCTCCACTAGGTTTCCAGACACTATTCTAAGTGCAGCAACTTAACATTCTCTCCTTTTTAATGCATAGATGGATGCCGGAAGACCGAGTGGTGCGAAGGGGAAGGAGCCATGGAAAAAGGTTCGTGTTGTCAAAGGAGGCAGAGGTGGTGTTGATGATGGCTTGAATCCTAGGCAGAGGATAAGGCAAGAATCTGAGTTGTAGATGGCTGGGAGGACTCTCATTGAGGGTGGTTGGCCATGGACACCTCCACATCTTGAGCTATTTGATGGATCTTATATTATTGAGCATAATGAGGAGGTAATGGTCAGGCCACCACAGGACCCCCCGTGCAAGAGAGAGAATCAATTACCAGAATCAGTTCAGGACTGTCCAGGAGCAGAGGGAGATCTTTCGCTATAGTGTGCCAAAGGATATGTGAGTTGACTACAGATTCTGGAACACATTCCACTCTGACTATTATCTTTATATGTTTTTCAATGCAAAGAATCCCAAGATCATCAAGATGAAGTATGTTGATTGGGAGCATATTGAGAACAAGAAAGATCCAAATTTTGATCTAGTAGTTGACCTGTGCAAGCAACTGAACATGTATGATTGGATGGGTTTTGCAAATGATTGGAATACGGAGATCATCTATCAGTTCTTTGCCACTTACTTTCTGGACAGGCAGAATGATGTAATTCATTGGATGACAGAGGGTTTTCACTACAGACTAGACTATGTGACCTTTGCTAGGTTACTTGGGTTTGGAGAGCAGGACAGAGGGTTTTATGATCTTCATAATGAGAGACTTTTAGAGAATCATGAGATTTCTTCTCTCTACATTAAGCCTGAAGAGGCTGATGGTCTTGTGAAGGGGTTGAGAAGCAAGTACTATATCCTCAACAACCTCTTCAGGACCACTCTCTATCCTAAGATTGGGGCTGCTTCCAATCTATATAGCTCTTCCAAGAATGCATTGCTCAGAATGAAGACCAACAGATAGGCTTTCTCAGTGTCTCGCTTCATTTGGAACGAGTTATTCATTGCAGCCGATGATGCTAGGAGAGGCATTCCCTATGCACCATATCTCATGTTCACTATTGAGAGGGTTTCTGGGCGTGTGTTCAATAGGGATACAATCCATGAGCCTTATAGGTGTGAGAAGTTGGTGCACTCCACTGTTCAGACAACCCCTACTAGAGGCAGGACAGTAGCTTCTGATATCCCCGAGTCTTCCAGAGCAGCATCTAGCAGAGGCAAGAAGAAGGGTAAGCTTGGTAGGATCTTGAAGAAGAGATTCAGTGGCATCTGCTATGCCAATGACCATGCTTATTAGACTAGACTTGAGATCAGACAGCTCAGACAGGAGCAGGGCCTCAGACAGATTTCTCCTCCCACTCCTCCACCAGAGCTCAGCGAGGAGTCTACATATGGCTCAGATGATGAGGATGATTCTGATGATGAGGAGGAGGAGACCCCCGAGCAGCAGCCCCCGAGACGCAAGGGTCGTTCTAGTGGCCCTGGTGTTCACTTCACTCCATCCCCTGATGATGATGAGGAGGAAGATGAAGATGACCACATGGACGAGGATAGTGACTAGTTTGTACTCTCTTTGCTAGGTTCTTCTTTTCTTTTTGGTGACTTGTTGTCAAAGGGGGAGAATTACTAAGTGAAAGGGGTACAACAAATCTTCGACGATCATGGAGGAGCAACTGCTAGTTATCTTAGTTGTTAGTGTGTGAGATAAGACAGAGCAACATGAAAAACTATTTTATTGTAATATTGCCACTTAAGTACTTGATTCGTGTTATTTGTGGACATGTACTCTCTCATATAAATCATGCTTGTCTTAGTATGCTTTTAGTTATATTTGTGTTGTGTTGTGTGGTCGTGCTTGTGCTTCCGCAGACTTGCTGTCTGCAGTCAGGCCGACAGTGCCGGGCTCAGGGCCGGCAGTGCCGGGCTGATCTGACAGCAAGCACTCTGATGTGTTTGAGACAGGTTCATATGCATCACGTATATTCTTGTGACACTTGTTTCAACACCCCACAACAGCCATGGATGTAGGGGGAGCCCTATTTCACTCCAATATGTGAATTTTGTCTTTTCATGCCAAATTGGAAATTCAAATTCCTATTCACACATTTTGGGGGAGCTCCTACACCCATGACTTGCATTGTCTCAGATTATTACTTCACTTTTGTAAGCTCTAAGTGTGTTGTCATCAATCACCAAAAAGGGGGAGATTGAAAGTGCAATCAAGCCTTGAGTGGGTTTTGGTGAAATGACAACGTAATTAGAGAACTAATGAGACTTTACAAGTATGACAAGCAGGTTAAATGAAAAGAGGTTGATGAACAGATTGGCGAACCCCTCCAATTACAAAAGTGCATGGCAACAAGCTCAAAGGACTTTAATTCATTTTATATTTCGAAATTGAGTTAGGTATGCCGTACTATTAAGAGGAATTCAACACGCATGCCAACAAGTGAACCAAATGCTATATCTATCCAAATATCATACACCTCCACATACATAGTAGGCAAAATAGCCAGATATTCAAGATCCTACTCTTTGTTGTTTCTGCCAAGCCGGCAGTGTCGGCCGCGACTTGATCTGCCCGTTGGACAGTGGAGGGGTATTTCTTACCTCCTCACTCACTCCCAACGGCTAGTTCTGCCACTCTCACTTCCAAACTTCGCAAGAACAGAAAAGAAGCTCTCTTCTAGCTCTCCCTTCTCCCTTGGTGCTTCAACTCTCTCCTCCATTGATTTCCAATCAACCTTTGAGAGATTGAGCCTCCAAGCTTGAGAAGAAGCTTCTCCCTTGGATCTTCAACTCCTACAAGCATTTGGTTTACGTGGTGGCCGGCGGTTTGAGTTTGTTACTATTGGAGCTTTGCTCCTAGCCAGCTAGGCGTCGCCCTTGAGCTTGCATCCTTCATGTGGCAGCCTAGGGAGGTTTGTAACACCCAATTGCTAATACATTTCCCCTCATCTCAAGAGTTCATTCTCTTGACTTGAGACCAAGGAAAGAGCAAGCCTTTGTGACGAGCTTGAGCCTTGTGTGGCGCACCGCAACAACGTGGACGTAGGCATGCCTTGGTGGCGAGTTGAACCACGGGTCAAATCTTATGTCACCATGTGCTTGTTACTTTACTTTGTTTTATATTGCTTGCAAGGTTATTTCTAGTGTTTGGACCCGATCTACTCTGTGGGTATGTTGCTACTACTTTCAGGTGGTGCTAGAGGTTTCCTACACCTCTAGGAAGGTTTCTATTCAAGCACAATTTACGTTTGAGTTATACATTTTGAATTGTGCTTAGCTCTGCTCAGGTGATCAGCACTGCCGCCCCAGGAGCAGCAATGCCGGGCACCTCGGCAGTGCCGGACCCAAGGCCGGCAGTGCGGAACCTGTGCTGACAGAAAGTGTGAAGTTGTTTTGAAACAGGCCTATTCACCCCCCCCCTCTAGGCTAATCAGGTCCTTACAGGTGGTCGGAGGTAGAGGCGGAGGCGGCCGACTCGCAACTAGTGACTGCGACACAGGGTGAGGTAGGGGGTGGATTGGGGAAACAAAAATAGAGTTAGAGTGAAGGAGGCTGGTGGGCTCTTAGTTGGCCAAAGTGGTTATTGGGCCGCCACCAGGCCTATCACCAAATTGCTGGCCGGGCCGGGCCAGCTCGCGTGCCTAGGGTGTGGCCCCAGCCATGACCCTATATACCGGGCCATGCTCTTGGCAGGACAAAACTGCGGGCTTCATGTCGTGCCATCGTGCCACAGCCTGCATGTCCATATTTACTTGCTAGCATACTATTTCTATGGATCTAGTAGATAGAATGAGGAAATCAATGAGTATGTTGCCCTGTCGCTATTCGATGGGGGAAAGAAGTACATAGGAAGTAGATGGAAAAGAGACTGACGTCTAGAGTTCTAGACCCAACCTTTTATGGTGGATGATTGACCGAGAAAACCATACATTCTCTTCCTTACATATCCCACCTACCAACACAAAACAGGAATGCCTCCAAACCAGGGCATCCCTTGAACCAAATAATGAGATAGGATCATCATATCCAAAAAAAATAGGAACAAACATCTCATCCCCAAACCAATGTTGTATAAAGTCTAAGGTTAGTGGGCATGCAACCACTCACATTCTATGTATTTCTGTTGTTAGTGGTATTAAGAACAATTCTGTTATTGACGGGAAGAAAACATCCCATGCTGTGAACTTCTTTTATGTATTTGTAACATTTCATCTTTGTTTGAAACAAGTTCTTGGTACTTAGAACAATTGTTTTTATTTGAACATTTTCCCTCTGAAATTTTTGAATTGCTTAGCACATTATTTTGTTTCCTTGGAAAAATTTGTTTGGTTCTCATAATGATTTATTCTTTCTTTGGAATTTTCCCATGCTTAGAATTCTCTTCTTGAACATTTTGGCTTGAAGCTAAAATATTTTTACTAGTTATATATTTTCTAAACAAAATCATATATATTTCTAGAACATGTTTTTACTCAACCTTGAACATGTTTTATCATAACAAAGCTAGAGTGCTCTTTTTTCATTTATTAAGCTGTGCATACAGACCGACTGTGTGGTTGGGCTTACATGTTCCGAAGAAGATTGATGAATGTGGAGATAAATCCAAACTGAGCTCGGAGCCCGTGACATCGTTGGGCTGCTAAGTTTATTGTGGGCTAGCTGTGGACCAATTCTGCACAGCATGCTGCATAAAGCCCATGAGAAAAGCAAAGCTCAGCAGTATGTGTGTTTTAGGCGATAACATTTTTAAGCTGCTAGACCATGCCATATTTCATAAAATATAATCAGAGGCATGAGAAGTTTTCTGTTATGAACTATTCTCATTTTTTTTAAAAAAAAATTGGAATTCCTTATTGCTAATATATGTTGAACTGGACCCCTTTTCTTCAAACGCACGCGCGTGGGAAAAAGGAAAAGGTTTGCACAGACCTGGTTCCCATGTAACTGAAACTGTAACTGTAAGAGAGTATAAAAGTTGTACAGCAGGTTAATTACAGATGGACACGTGCAGGTCTTGCACAAAGCATACATGCTTTTAAAAGCAACCGTGGGATGTGCCATCGGAACAAAGACGTAAAGGCCCGACAGAGGCAAAAGCGATGGGCTAGCCAACCTGCACCCGGGATTGGACTCGTGCCTTTTCTTCAAAACTGATTTTTCTTCTTCTTCTTCTTCTTCTTCTTCTTTCACGAACGCTGCTTCTGTATCTACATATATTCCTTTACAGCAACCACAGTTTTATATATACGCAACAAGAAAAGGACCCGACTGAAAACACACTGCAATATGTCTCTACACAGGTCCATTTCAGTCCGGCTCAGTCAGTGGACATGCATCTGTGCTACGAGACATTGGCACCTCTCGTTTATTTTGCTTTACCAACTTTGGAGGAAACAAAAGAGTACTCGCTCCTCCAATGCACATGCAAATGCCAATGCAAATGCAATTGAAAGCGCGCGTCCTTTTCATTTGAGCCTAATATTCGCGCATGAGGAGGGTTCACAATCATTAGCCGAACTCAATGGGAATAATGTTGTTGGTTCCTAACCAACACTGCTTAAACTATGCACATAGATCAGATGTTCCTAGATTGTTTAGCTATGATGGGCACCGTACCCTGAAGAAAGATCTACTCGATCATGCATTTCAGTTTCAGCCAGTAATGTGCACATCACCAACAAGTGTCCATGCCTCCCTCCCTCCCTTCTTATACTATTGGTTATAGCTAGCTTGACCACTAATCATTTTTCCTCGATCGATTTGCCTGGAAAGCATGCATGCTTCTGGCTTTTCATCTCTTCTTTCTCTTGTTCATCTCTTCTTTCTCTTGTTCCACCGGGGGAAAGCAGCAGCCCAACAACCAAAGTGGAATCCAACTCCTCGATGGATCACATTCACATGGCTGGCTACTAGTGGCGGCACCTCTCATCGATCGATACGATAGCTAATTGGCTCTCCGAAAAGGATATCCTCCTCTCCGAGCTGAGGGGTGAAATGATTGTCATTAGCAGAGATTCCACTTGGCCCTGGCCCCTTTTGATGTGGGGCTGACTGTGATCCAAGGAGGCCGCCAATGGTGGTGCAGGATTATATTGGATCACCCTCGCCCCTGACCCTGACCCTGACCCTGATTTTCTCCATCCTATCCTATGTGAATCTAGCACATGATAATATATATATATGTAGATTATCTTTGCATTTACACGTGTGCGATCGCTCCATCCAAGCGTGTATATAATTAGGATTAGTATAATAATAATGTTCCGGATCAAATCAGAGAGAGCTCTTAATAACCTGGTGGTTAATTATTACTAACTTCTGATCTGTGTGGCCTGTGGGTGGGTGGTAACACTTTATATATATAGGTGGAAGCACGCTAATGTTACTATTGTTTAGTGACCTGCCAACCCTTTGCTGCTTCGATCTGTACCTGATAGGCAACCAACAGCAACGATTCTTCAGAGCTACTAATAGTTACAGCTAGGACGGTCCACCCGTACGGCTGTACACAGTAGCGAAGCCAACACAATACACTCGCCGGGGTCATCAACCTTGCTAGCTAGGTCTATACCACGCTATAGGACTACAGTTAGTAACAGTAAATTCCCACTAAATTTTAGACCCTGACAAAAGGGCATGGCTCCGCCTCTATAGACTTTCTAAGGCGCTCCTCAGCAGCACATTGTTTATATGTTAAACTCTTTTTCCCTAATTATAATGATACGATACACAAATCTTTTGAGTATTTTAGAAAAAAAAAACTAAAAGTTGCAGCATCTTATCACATACTCGTATGTGGCTATGTCTGAGTGAGTGGTTCGGTTTCATTTCATGTGCATGCATGGTGATCGAGCAGAGATAGATAATGTTGGGATGCTAGTGCATGGATGCACTCTGCAAGTCCAGGAAGTGATTGTTTCGAGTTTCCAGCTGATGGCACGGTCTTGATGAGACGACTCCACCACAGCGCACAGGCTGGCTGCACCGAAACGTTTCGTCAGAATCCATGCCAAAAGACCATCTTCGCTTGTACAACCAGCTGAGCTTTGCAACCGATCTTTCGATGGCCGGGTGTACGACGACGGGACGGGGTCTCGTCCCAACTCCTAACCGGCTAACCCTATCCTGCTCTGGACCCGCGTGGACCGGTGTAGAAATCAGGCGTCCCTGTCTGGAGAACAGACGTAAAGCGAGAGACGGTAGAAAGAAAGAAAAAAACCACGGCAGGTCCGGGGTCCGGGCCTGTGACTAAGCTACTTGTCGACCCATTCTTCTTCCAGGGTGCTCGCCGCCCAATGATAGCTCGCCGGAACCGGAGGAGAACGGCTGAAAAAAATCTGTGGGGGATCAATCAGGTGAGGACAATCACACGCATTCATTCAGACGTTGAGCTGCGCGGTGAAAGCTCTGCTTGTGGCTTCGGATTGTGATTTGGATCCTTTTCTTTCCTGTCAAACCAGTTAATCTTCTGTCCAATTTGAGTCATGTTCTTCGCAACTGAAAACGACTGACCGTGACTAGAAAGTTAATTAGATAAGAGGGTTAAAAAAGCAGGAAATAATTAAGTAATACCTATCGTAAATCAAAGAATTATACAATTATTATGCTCACTAATCCATCAAACTTTGCTCCTGCGATAAATTAGAATTTAACTATTACAGGTCCACAAGTACTGGTCTATAATATTTATGTTGAGATCCTAATTATTGTAGGAGTGTTGGTTCCCTCGTATCGTTTGGCGTGATGTCTTCAAAGCAGTATTCTTACCGTATGTTCGGTTGGGGGACGAGAGAGGACACGATGGGTCGAACCCATTTTTTACCGTGTTTGGTTGAGGGGCGAGCTGGACAAGTCCATTCGTGGCGGGAATATTCTGCAAGATTCAAGGGCATCCCCATCCCATGAAATTATTGGGACAGGATCGTCCTCCATCCACGATTCCTTCACCCATTTTGGCTTCGAGTGTTGTGGCTTGGTAGATCCAAGCCTGAGAAGTTCCCCTCACCAAAGATGAAGTTTGCGTTGGCCACTCTATATCACCACACCGTGCGATGGTCGTCTGCTGAGCATGGCTCTGCCAGTTCTGTGCCATGGCCGTCTACTTGTCGTGGCCTCCCTAGCGCTGCTCCACACCATGGCCGCCGCCTCGCGCCCTAGTCTCTCCCTCTCTGTGTGGCTGCATTCCATGGTTGCCTCCTCATCCCCATTTTTTTCTCGGATAGTGAAGAATCATGGCCCTAATGGTTTCAGTAATTAACGACAAGTAAAAGATTATTATGGTTAATGTGTGTTTTGCAGAGGCTATACGTAGCATAGCCATAGTGATAAAAAAGAATGGGCATCAATGGTTATCACTTAGCCCCCAAGATGGATATCGTTTCGGATTTCAAAGAGACATGATGAAGACCCTAGTGTGATAGGTCTAAGTGTCATAAGGAGATGAAGGACACTTAATATAGATAGGGCTTCTATTTGATCTTTGACCATCCTATCAAGAGGGGTCTAGACTAGTAGCTTGACTTAGGAGAGCTTCATGACTTAGGTGTGGTGCACACTTGACTTCCTTAGCTCTAAGCAAGCCTATGGTGACCGTAAGATAGCCTAGAACAACTTTCATATTCATCGCGACGAAAACCGAAATTGAGAGAGGAGTTTTCAGGGCGTCGGACGCTGAGGCCGAGGGCGCCAGACGCTGGCGCCGGACGCTGACGTAAGCACCCTGGAGCGTCCGTCGCTCATGCAGAGAGCTCTAAAAACGCTGGTTTCGCGACTGACGCGTCCGTCGACCAGGCGTCAGACACTAGCGAGCGTCCGCAAATATTTTCCCAGAAACCCGAAAGCAGCCAGTTGGCGCCGGATGCTGCGGTGCAGCGTCCGTCGCCAAGTGATGTAGCGTCCGTCACCTGTGACATGAACAGGAAACTAGCCGTTGGGGCTAGCGATGGAGCGTCCGTCTCCTAACAACGTAGCGTCCGTCGCCAACTTAAAATGCCTGTTTTCTCAGCCCGAGGGCTGAGTGTGTGGGGAGTATTTATACTCCACCCCTTGCCTTCCCACCTTGCCTTTGCTCATTTCAGTTGCTGAGTTCTTTGAGAAGTTTGGGAAGAGAGCAAGAGCCTTAGAGAGAGAGATTTGCGAATCCATCCATCCATCTTCTCTCCCTAGATCATCCAAGAGATCAAGTGTGCATCCACTCTAGTTTTGAGGCTTGATTGAGTCAAGTGAAGATCAAGGCTTGTTACTCTTGGTGATCGACATCACCTAGACGGTTCGGTGGTGCTTGGAGGAAGGTGATTGCCGGAAGGATTGTCGGCAGCCCTTCTTCATCGACTTGTGATCGGTTGTGGGCGGTTCACCGAGCCGGAGTGGCGAAGAACCAGCCCATAGAGAGCACTCATCCCTTGCGCGGGATTGAGGGGGAGCAATACCTTGCGAGGTGCTCCAATGAGGACCACCGGGGAGTGTCGACTCCTCGATACCTCAGCAAAACGTCACCGTGTCAAGAATCTCTTTCCCTACCTCTTTCATACTGCATTATATTCCGCACTTGTTCTTCAATTCATACTAGAATTGTGTAGGGTATTTTTACTTTCCTTGCCTTGCTATCGCTTTCATAGTCTAAGGCACACAATCGTTAGGCACGGGGTGATTGGCATTTGTTTAGGATTTCATATTTGCTTTAGAAATTTGAAATAAGCCCAATTCACCCCCCCCCTCTTGGGCATCTTGATCCTTTCAATTGGTATCAGAGCCTTATTGCTCTAAATTAGGGTTCACCGCCTAGAGCAAGATGTCCCATGGGGATGGACCGCCACCCATGTATGATGGGGATGATTTTCCATATTGGAAAGTGCGGATGGAGGTCTACCTTGAGGCCGTGGATATCAGTGTGCACAAAGCCGCTACCATAGGTGGCACCGTGTTCGCCGAGGATCCCTTCTTTGAGAAGAACAATGCCAAGGCGAAGAACATTCTTTTCCATGGCATTGGCAAGGATGTGTTCAACCGTGTGTGGAATTACAAAACCGCACATGATGTTTGGACAAACATTTGTGCGCTACACGAAGGGACCAAATGTGAGCGTGAGGAACACTACCATTTGGTCATGGCTAAGTTGAACTCCTTTGCTATGCTTGCTAATGAGAATGCTAATGAGATGTACTCACGTCTTAATATTCTTGTAGAGGAGTTGAATGGACTTGGGCTCACCCAAATGCAACCCGCCGATGTGGTGCGCAAGATTCTTTGTGTCTTGCCAATTGACAAGTACGACCACATCGTCACCGTTCTTCACCAAGGGGATCTTTCCGCATCAACACCGACACAAGTTTTGGGCAAGATCAATGCTCATGAGATGTACATGAAGATCGGTGATGGCGGCTCTTCATCCTCCTCCAAGAAGAAAGACAAAGAGAAAGAGGAGAAGAAATACTTGGCCCTCAAGGTTTCCACCAAGGAAAATTGCAAGATCCAATTGGTGGTTGAGGACTCAAGTGATGATGAAGATGAAGACAACATCGCTCTCATGATGAAGAAGACCACCAAGATGTTGAAGAGGCTAAACAAGAATGGAGTTAAGTTTGACTCAAAGAAGAAGAAATTCTTCACAAGCTCTTTGTTGACACAAAAGGTGGCACAAAGGGTAAACCTCAAGCGCACGGCTGTCTAGGTAGCTTTCACCCAAGAGTATTCCTAGGGTATCGAATCCACGGGAACGTGAAGTGTACTTAACAAAGAACTAAGTTCGTGCTATGATGACACAAGGGGTTTATGATAGGTTGGGTAGAGAGGATCTTCTATGGTTATGAAACTAGCAAGGTAAGGTAAGATACAAAGGTTGTTCACTTCGGGCCACTAGGCCACTTAGCAACAGAAAGGGATGAGAAGGGTGCTAAACCGCCTAGCACAAGAAGGCCTACGTTTTAAGAACTTGGCCGAACGTGGTGGGATCAAAGTCTAGATAGGTCTGTCAACCCTACTAGGTACCACAAACAAACCATTGGACAAGCCGCAGACACAGGTAAGCGTATAGCCTAGACACCACGTCTACACTATATCTTACTACTCTAATCCGGATCCCGGTGAAATTGACTAGAGTACCGGTTTAAGGGCGGTGAACCAATAAACAACTAAAGTAAATACTTTACCAGAACTAAAGAACAATTACCATAAAAGAATCTCAAATACAGACTTACAAAAGAGAAGACCGCATCCGCCGAGGTACAACTTGGAGAAGACGCCAGACAGGCCCGACTCTCCTCCAGACTCTCCTCACTCTCTCTCTATTTTCTATGCTACTAGAAGAGTAGGGCTTCGCCTATGTGTAGAGAGAGTAGCTCCTCCTTAGTGTGTTCAATGAGAGGGAGTGAGGGGGTATTTATAGTGGAGAGGTGGAGTAGGGGCTACTCCACCGCCACGTCATCAATCCAGGGAGCTTCAATCCTCCTCCCTTAGATCAAACCGTCATACAACCGCCTAGGATGGATGGCTTGGATTTCCAACATGTGTAACTTGATATGGCGGTTGAGGGGGGACCCAACCGACCTAGGGGGATGGTCGGCCGACCCCCCCCTTTGGCCAATGGGCCATCCCCTGGCCTTGTGGGTGTGGTCCCACAGGTCAGGGACTGAGTGGGACCCAGGTGGGCCTAGGGAGTGGTCAGCCGACCCCACCTAGGGGTCCCTGGCCCACCTCGTCCATCCTGGTGTTGGTCCCACCTGTCATGCGTAGTGGTTGTTCATTCTGAAGTGTTTTTGCGTGTTGATCTCTTTGGTGTGGGCCCATGGATCCATGTGAAATTGATCCATTGGTGGAGGATCACTTGGGAGTGCTTTCTTGGATCATGGCCAGCGTAGGAGAGAGGAGTGGCGCCAAGTCACCTTGGGGGGGGGATCGGCCGACCCCCCTATGACATGTGGACCACTACCAATCTTCTAGAAGCATGGCCCACCTATCATGGAGTGTCTGGAATACTTGGTGGTTGCCATGTATAGGTCGGCCGACCTAGATAAGAGGTGTAGTGACCCTCTTACTATGACAGGTGGGCCCTCCTACCATGTGGGTGCTTGGGATGGTTGGTGGGCCCCATAGGGTGGTCGGCCGACCCCCCTATGGTGGGTCCCACTAGCTCATTTCTCTCCATTTCCTGTAGTCCTACAAGAAATACTCCATGGACATGTGGAACTATTTATTTGATAAAAATCATTATGTATTTGCTTGCTAGCTCCTTGAAAAGGTGTTTTGTTGACGGTTTTGATGGTATAAAAACATGGTGAAATTTCCGTCAACAAGATCCCCCACACTTAATTCTTTGCTCGTCCTCGAGTAAAGGTTAAAAGCTAACATGACTATAACATCATTAAGGCATATAGCAGGCATAAAGTTTCCTTCAAGACATTTCTTATATAAGTGGGATATGTGACATTGTCTAACATATATCCTTTAGAAGTTGAAGAATGGAATAGTTCTCAAAGCAAAGTCATCTTCCCAGATCATATTTTAGTACTTGGAGTTTTTGATAAGTTTTTCAAAAGAAAGCACATAAGTCTACTTACTCCTCATATAGCACTCTAGATCACTCACAAGGTATATGATTCCTTACCAAGGCATAGTATGAGGTTGCCTTCTTTTTGTCTTCCTACTTCTAAATGGCTTATGTGGAGCTTAGGTAGGGATAAAGAATGTAGCAAACTTACCTTGCTTATATTGTAAAGTCAAATTTCAGATCCAAGGAGAGAAGTGTCATACTCTTAGATCAAGATGTGCAAGTGTGTGAAACATGGCAAATGATCAATACCCCTTTGTTTGATATGATCTCTCTTTCTAACTTATTATTTTGAGACATAGCTATCTTTTTCTTCTTTTTTTCTATGAGCTTTGATTTGCTCATTATTTATATTTTTTTCTAAGACTTGGGACCTTCATGTGCCCCTATATTTTTTCCATATTTTTCATAATTTTGCATAGTCTATGTCTCATTTACTAGCAACATACTAGAGAGAGAACTTTCTATTAGAACATGGAGCATGAACTATGTGGAAAAATGTAGGCATGTTGTTGCGTACTTCCAGTGTAGAAGCAGCATATATATGTGGCGTGTACATGATCTTGATCTTGGGAGCATGAAAAGTCTCTCAACAAGGGTCACAAAACTTGACAAAACTCAACACAAAGTAAGCAGCTTATGTAGAAAGCTTATATCATGAAAGAGCATATATGGCTGTGGTAGGAATTTTCTCACTATAGAGGAGTAGTGACATTATGGTTTTATGATATTTTCAAAAATTAATCTCCAAGCACTTTAAATAGATAGGGTATGAATTATGAGCCAAGAACTATATCACATTAATCAACAACTTAGTCAATATGGTTTTCCTATCAAGATATTTTTCCCACTAGCATAAGCAAAAGCAAGAATTCATCTTTATGATGCTTTTACCCCTTGAAAGTCATAGATCATGTCACTTTTCAAAATTTTATTTTCAGCTGCGGGTCTTCTTATTTTATTCAATATTAAAAGGGAAATAAACTAAACAAAAGAAATGCGTTAAAAGAAGAAGAGGGGGAAGATTAGCAAACCAATCGAGAAGCAGGTTGAGAACGTGTGAATGCTGACTGGTGGGACCAGGGATCCATAGTGGGGTCGGCCGACCCCACTTTGGTGCCTCTGGCCATTTTGGTGCCTGTATTGTGAAGGTTGGGGGTCGGCTGACCCCCCCACACTTCGTTGAAGGTGTACCTGACTTTTTATTCATAGAGAACAAACGTGAAAACACAAAGGACTCTACTGGTGGACACACCAGCGAGTCAAAATTTATTTGAATGGAGCAAGATATCGAATAGTATTGGAAATAAAAAAACATGATTAAGCAAAAGAGATACAAGGCATCAGAATAAGGGGCTAGACAAGCTTTAAGTTAGATCATGGAAAGGTTTGAATTCAATCATGTCTATTTCCTCATCAATTTTATCAGGTTCAAGGAATACTTTCAATTGTTGGCCATTTACCTTAAAGATCTTACCTTCATCATCTTGAAGTGTAATAGCTCCCTGAGGCGAGGTGTCGATGACTTGAAATGGCCCTTCCCATTTGCTTCGAAGTTTTCCATGTCGAAATAACCTGACTCTTGAGTTGAACATGAGTACCTTGTCTCCTGGCTTGAACTCCTTTTTCTTTATCCTTTTGTCATGCCATCTCTTTGTTCTTTCCTTGTAGATTTGGGCATTATGGTATGCTTTCTCCCTCCATTCTTCCAATTCTGAAATTTGCATTTTTCTATGCCTTCCTGCAGCTTGTAGATCCATATTCCAATTCTTTATGGCCCAATGTGCTCGAAACTCCAACTCGACCGGGAGGTGACAAGTCTTCACATATACTATTTGGTATGGTGACATGCCAATGGGTGTCTTGAATGCTGTCATGTATGCCCATAGTGCATCAGGTAGCTTGTCCCTCCATCTTTTCCCCATCTCATCTACTGTCTTCTGCAGTATGTTCTTGATTTGTTTGTTGGATGTTTTTGCTTGTCCACTTGTTTGGGGATGGTATGGAGTTGCAACATTGTGTAGGATGCCTTGCTCTTCTAGGAAGCGTCGGAAACCCCCTTCAATGAAGTGGGAGCCCCCGTCACTTATCACCAGCCTTGGGGTTCCAAACCGTGGAAAGATGGTTTCTTCAAACATCTTTCTTGAGCTTTTGGCATCTGCTGCTTTGCATGGCATTGCTTCAACCCACTTGTACACATAGTCCACAGCCACTAGGATGTACTCACATCCACGAGACTTGGGAAAAGGTCCCATGAAGTCAATACCCCAGACGTCAAAGAGCTCCACTTGAAGGTTATTTGTCAGTGGCATTGCATCTCGAGCATTGATGTTCCCATGCTTCCGGCACCTCACACATCTCTTGATGAAGTTCTTTGTATCTTCATACATGGCTGGCCAGAAGAAACCACTTTGCCAAATCTTTGCATGGGTTCTGAATGCTCCATAGTGCCCTCCGTATGGTGCAGCATGACACCTCTCGATGATCTTGATTGATTCTACTTCAGGGACACATTTCCTTAACAGACCATCATTGCAGACTCTATACAGGTAAGGCTCATCCCGGAGATGTACTCGACTTTCTTGTATGAGCTTTTTCTTGTTTGCTCCTTGTGGTACATGTCCTGGAACCATAAAGTTCACAATACTCGCGTACCATGGGCTGGAGTCTGTGATCTTGAGGAGCATGTCATCCCTTAGGAAGTCATTGATCGGCAGGTCCTGTGCATCTTGGAATTGCATTCTGGACAAGTGATCGGCTTCAGAATTTTCTACTCCTTTTTTATCTTTTATTTCCAAATCAAATTCTTGGAGTAGCAAGATCCATCTTATTAAATGTGGTTTAGCATCTTTCTTAGTGAGCAAGTATTTTAAGGCAGCATGATCGGTATAAATAATAACTTTTGCTCCAACTAAGTAATATCTAAACTTGTCAACAACAAACACAATAGCAAGGAGCTCTTTTTCAGTTGTTGCATAATTAAGTTGAGCTCCTGCCAAAGTTTTGCTAGCATATGAAATTGCATGATGCTTTTTATCTTTTGTTTGGCCAAGAACGACACCAACAGCATAATCACTTGCATCACACATTATTTCAAAAGGGCGTGTCCAATCAGGGGGTTGGATGATTGGAGCAGAGACAAGTGCTTTCTTGAGAATATAAAAAGCATTTAATCACTCACCATTGAAGTCAAAGGGGCATCTTTAGCAAGCAGGTTTGTTAAAGGCCGAGCAATTTGAGAGAAATCTTTAATGAAGCGCCTATAAAAACCAACATGCCCAAGAAAACTTCTAACACCCTTGACATTCGTGGGAGGTGGAAGTTTCTCTATGACTTCTATCTTAGCTCTGTCCACCTCGATCCCACTCTCGGACACTCTATGTCCTAGCACTATGCCTTCCTGAACCATGAAATGACATTTTTCCCAGTTCAGGACTAAGTGCTTTTCCTCACATCTTTGTAAGACCTTGTCCAAATTCTCAAGACAATCATCAAAGGTTTTTCCATAGACAGAGAAATCATCCATGAAAACCTCCATGATTTGTTCAATCATGTCAGAGAAAATGGACATCATGCACCTTTGAAAAGAAGCAGGAGCATTGCATAAGCCAAAAGACATACGGCGATATGCATATGTCCCATAAGGGCATGTGAAGGTGGTCTTACTTTGATCCTCAGGATGGATGGGAATTTGATGGTAACCCGAATAACCATCAAGGAAACAAAAGAAAGAATATTTTGCTAACCGTTCCAACATTTCATCAATGAAGGGTAACGGAAAGTGATCTTTCTTTGTAGCCTTATTGAGTTTTCGGTAATCTATGCACATCCTCCAACCTGTGATGGTTCGTTGAGGGATCAATTCGTTTTTCTCATTTTTCACAACCGTCATTCCTCCCTTCTTAGGCACTACTTGCACGGGGCTAACCCACTCACTATGAGGAATAGGGTAGATTATGCCCGCATGTAAGAGTTTCAAGACCTCTTTCTTCACAACCTCTCTCATCGCGTTGTTAAGCCTCCTTTGAGGCTCCCTAGATGGTATGGATTTATGATCGGTAGGGATGCGATGTGTGCAAAGAGCAGGGCTAATCCCTATGATATCTTGAAGGGAGTAGACTAAGACGGATCGATGTTTCTCTAGAACGGTGATGAGTTTAAGGGTCTCCACCGAAGAAAGTTTGTCACTTATGATCACGGGGGATTCTCTATCACCATTGAGGAAAGCATACTTGAGGCCAAAAGGAAGGGGTTTGAGCTCGATGGGAGGTTTAGGTGGTGGTTCAGATTCCTTCAAATCTATAGGTTCATCCAAGTTGTCTTCTTCTTGGATGAAATGTTGAGCATCATCTTCAAGATTTGGTTCGAAAGCATCTAGAAGAGAGGTTGCCATCACTTCCTCCATCGGCTAACACTCGGGATTCGATTCTACCTTTGAATTGGTAGATCGAGTTAAGGGAACCGAAAGGTTCACTCCTTTCCCGAGGTTAACATCAAGGCTCCCCGAATGTTTACTTTCTTGTAAAAGCTTTTCAAGGGGGTGCCCAATCAAAAGATCGAAATCTGAGATCTCAAAGATATAGAAGTTCAAGTGAATCTCGATTTCGTTGATTGTGATTGGGACCATGCGTGAAATCCCATGACTCTTTATGACTTCTCCAGACGGAGTCTTGAGGAGTTTGTCATTTGGAGTCAAAGGTTCATTGCCCGTGAAGAGAGCATATGCTAGAGAATCAGACATGATGCTCACTCCGACGGTGGGATTGTAAAGAGAATCTAATGCAACACTTTTCATGAAACAACGAATGGTTGTGGAGGGAGAAATAATCCGAATTACTTCGGATGAAGTTTCAGCCTCCTTAAGCCATTCATTGCTCATGATGGATGTGAGCTGTTGGATCGTTTCCTTTAGATGATTTGGAGAATCAAGGTTTAGAGCAGAAGATCTCTTTTGCACGGGGAAATTTGAGGTGTTTCCAAAATTGGACTCAGAGAAAATATCATCCTCAATTTCGAAAGGGAAATCCAAAGGTTGAAATTCTTGTTCCTTTGGAGGATTTGGACTTTGGGGTATTTGTGACTCAGGATTGATAGCTAAAATTGGGGATTGGATTGGTGGTGATTCAGCTATCAAGACTTCTTCTTCTTGTTTGGGGGTGCTTCCTCTTCTTCCTCAGGAGTTCATCATGAACGCCAGTGTAAGGGGTGTTTTCAAGGATTTTGTCAAGAATAGACCTTGCTTCACTAGCAGATAAATGAAGGAAAGCTCCTCTAGAGGCTATATCAAGGAATTGTGTAGAATCCTTGCTAAGACCTAGATAGAAGTGTTGTAAGAGCACAGGTTCGAGTATAGCAAGATCAGGGCCTGAAGAGACAAGATCTATAAAACAGACCCATGATGCACCTAGAGGCTCCTTATTTTTTTGCTTAAAAGTTAGGACCTCCGTTCGAAGATGAGAAACTCTAGGGACATGGAAGAAGGCTAAACAGAATTTGGCTAGAAGGGTCTCCCAGTCTCCTTGTAGACTCCCTACATGTCGAGCATACCAATGTTTAGCTACTCCCATCAAAGAGAATGGAAATAACTTCCATTTCAAGGTATCTCGTGTCATGCCTTCAATATGAAGACATGAGCACAATTGCTCGAACTCACGTAAATGGGTGTAGGTGTTTTCATCTTCTTCCCTAAAAAAGGTTGTGCCTGAACCATCGCTATGAAACCAGGGCGAAGTTCATAGCGAACAGCTAAAATAGCTTTAGATGATTTTGGTGGCTCCAAACTAGCGCCCTTTGGAGCACCATATTGAAAGAGGGTGTTTGATCCATGATATTAATGATAAAAAAAAGATAAACGGGCGACTCGATTTTATGTGAAGAACAGCTACCGTTCCCCGGCAACGGCGCCAGAAAGCTTATTGACACAAAAGGTGGCACAAAGGGTAAACCGCAAGCGCACGGCTGTCAAGGTAGCTTTCACCCAAGAGTATTCCTAGGGTATCGAATCCACGGGGAACGTGAAGTGTACTTAACAAAGAACTAAGTTTGTCCTATGATGACACAAGGGGTTTATGATAGGTTGGGTAGAGAGGATCTTTTATGGTTATGAAACTAGCAAGGTAAGGTAAGATACAAAGGTTGTTCACTTTGGGCCACTAGGCCGCTTAGCAACAGAAAGGGATGAGAAGGGTGCTAAACCGCCTAGCACAAGAAGGCCTACGTTTTAAGAACTTGGCCGAACGTGGTGAGATCAAAGCCTAGATAGGTCTGTCACCCCTACTAGGTACCACAAACAAACCATTGGACAAGCCATAGACACAAGTAAGCGTATAGCCTAGACACCACGTCTACACTATATCTTACTACACTAATCCGGATCCCGGTGAAATTGAGTAGAGTACCGGTTTAAGGGCGGTGAACCAATAAACAACTAAAGTAAATACTTTACCAGAACTAAAGATCAATTACCATAAAAGAATCTCAAATACAGACTTACAAAAGAGAAGACCGCATCCGCCGAGGTACAGCTTGGAGAAGACGCCAGACAGGCCCGGCTCTCCTCCAGACTCTCCTCACTCTCTCCCTATTTTCTATGCTACTAGAAGAGTAGGGCTTCGCCTATGTGTAGAGAGAGTAGCTCCTCCTTGGTGTGTTGAATGAGAGGGAGTGAGGGGTATTTATAGTGGAGAGGTGGAGTAGGGGCTACTCCACCGCCACGTCATCGATCCAGGGAGCTTCAATCCTCCTCCCTTAGATCAAACTGTCATACAACCGCCTAGGATGGATGGCTTGGATTTCCAACATGTGTAACTTAATATGGCGGTTGAGGGGGGACCCAACCGACCTAGGGGTTGGTCGGCCGACCCCCCCTTTGGCCAATGGGCCATCCCCTAGCCTTGTGGGTGTGGTCCCACAGGTCAGGGACTGAGTGGGACCCAGGTGGGCCTAGGGGGTGGTCGGTCGACCCCCCTAGGGTCCTTGGCCCACCTCGTCCATCCTGGTGTTGGTCCCACCTGTCATGCGTAGTGGTTGTTCATTCTGAAGTGTTTTTGCATGTTGATCTCTTTGGTGTGGGCCCATGGATCCATGTGAAGTTGATCCATTGGTGGAGGATCACTTGGGAGTGCTTTCTTGGATCATGGCCAGCGTGGGAGAGAGGAGTGGCGCCAAGTCACCTTGGGGGGGGGGGTCGGCCGACCCCCCTATGACATGTGGACCACTACCAATCTTCTAGAAGCATGGCCCACCTGTCATGGAGTGTCTGGAATACTTGGTGGTTGCCATGTATAGGTCGGCCGGCCTAGATAAGAGGTGTAGTGACCCTCTTACTATGACAGGTGGGCCCTCCTACCATGTGGGTGCTTGGGATGGCTGGTGGGCCCCATAGGGTGGTCGGCCAACCCCCCTATGGTGGGTCCCACTAGCTCATTTCTCTCCATTTCCTGTAGTCCTACAAGAAATACTCCATGGACATGTGGAACTATTTATTTGATAAAAATCATTATATCTTTGCTTGCTAGCTCCTTGAAAAGGTGTTTTGTTGACGGTTTTGATGGTATAAAAACATGGTGAAATTTCCGTCAACACTCTTCAAGGAAGCCCATCTCACAAATGAAGTGCTACAATTGTAGAATTCTTGGTCATCTAGCTCATACATGCACCGAAGAGAAGAAAGACAAGTTCAAGAACAAGAAGTTCAAGAACTACAAGAACAAGAAGGGTGCACAAGATGACTCAAGCGATGATGACAAGAAGCAAGACAAGCCTTACAAGAAGAAGAAGAACTTCGACTTCCACAAGAAGAAGAAGGATGGCAAGGCTTACATTCTTGGAGATTGGCTCACCGACATTGATTCAAGTGAGTCCTCTGATAGTGAAAGTGAAGATGAGAAGGTGGCCGCATTGGTGATTGATTCTTCTACTCCACCGCCACCTCCTCCTTCATCACCGGGGTCATCCTCTACACACCTATGCCTCATGGCTAAAGGTGACAAGAAGGTACAAAAAGAGGATGATGATGATAGTGGTGACTCAAGTGGTAGTGATAGTGATGATGAAGCACCTTCCTATGATGAACTAATTAAAATTTGCAACAAATACTCGGACATCATAAGGAAGTACAAAGCTAAAAATGTCAAACTCCTTGAGGTGCAATAGAACTTGCATGCTAAGCTTGATACCTTGTTAGTACTAATGATGATTTGAAGCTTGAGAACAAAACTCTCACATCTAGCACTAGGGAGCTCAAAGCCTCACTCAAGAAAGCTAATGAGAAACATGATAAGCTTGAGAGGTCAACACAAGAGCTCCACACAGGTATAACTTGCTAAAAGATGACTACAACCAAGTGAAAAATGAACATTGCACACTTGTGGTAGCTAATGAATTGCTTACACATGATCTTGCTACACATGTTGCTATTAACCTGGTTGTTAAGTGTGATAGTGCTACTTCTTGTGAGGACTTGCTTGATGATGTTGCTAGTGAGAAAAAAGCTAAGTACAAGGGCAAGAAGATAGATGAAGACGACAAGTATGATGACTATGTGAAGATGAGGGAAGAGAACTTAAAGCTCAAGGAAGAGCTAATCAACCTCAAGGCAAACAAGCCCTTCACTGTCAAGTCGGCCAATGAAGATGACAAGGATGCCACCACCTTGATCAACACACTTAAAGAAGAAAATGCAAAGCTCAAGAATGAGAAGATGAAGCTAGCAAGTGGCTTGGAAAAGTTCACCAAGGGTCACAAGCTTCAAAGTGAGCTCTTGACGAACACCGTGATGAATAATGACAAGATGGGCATTGGGTTCAAGGAGAACCAAGTGATAAAGGCCAAGGTCAAGATTGAAGCAAAGAATTACTACAAGAACAAGTACAATGGCTACAATCAAGACAAGCCAAAGCCTAGAAGATGCTTTGGATGTGGACAAGTTGGTCATCTTGAGTTTCAATGCAAGACTCCACCACCCAAGACCTTGCCCAAGAACACAAGGCCATTTTCTCACGATGCACACTTTGTCAACAAGGACTCCAAGGGTAGACCACTAGTGGTGTTTCTTGGTCCACCAATGAAGAACAAGCCTAAAGTGTTGTGGGTTGCTAAGGAGTTGGATGACAAGGCTATGGGTCCC
>CM039136.1:30963264-31125009 GCA_022036555.1 Microstegium vimineum | reverse complement strand
TTTATGCCTGTCCTTGGATACCGACTCAAAGTGGGCTACAAACCACGAATATCATTTTTCAGTCATCAAATTACATTATTCGATGTACCTGCAGTTCAAAGTTGTTTTTTTAAAAATCAATTTAAATAAAAAAAACCAAACAAATATAGCAAAACTACTAGAAAATATACCAAATTCTAAGATTAGGTCACTTGCCGTGTTAGAAGCAAGCAAAAAAAATAAGTGAAAAAAAGAAAAAAAAATTCAAATTCTTTGCCGAGAGTAACCCTATAGCTCTCGGCAATGGCTCTCGGCAAAGAAATTATAAGGGAGAATGGCAACACGCCGTGTAAAAGATTTGTCGAGAGCTTGACGTTCGACTCTCGGCAAAGGATAACAGAGGAGGTTGCGGTTTCGTTTGCCGAGAGGCATTTTTTGCCGACTTCTAGCTCTCGGCAACGGGAATTCTTTGCCGAGAGTTTTTGTTTGCCGACAGTCTGCTCTCAGCAACGTGTTTTTTGCCGAGTACTGTATGGTGCCGAGAGCAGCTCTCGGCAAAGAATTTTGTGCCGAGTGCCCGATATAAAGCTCTCGGCAAAGCCTCCGGCACTCGGCAAACGTCCTGTTTCCGGTAGTGCCTACACCTTGTACTGTAGCACCTCACAACCCCACAGCCAACAAAGGAATCATAGATGAATATATCAAGCAAATTCCTATGGTTAGTCTCAATGGGATTTTCATTAGAGTTTTATTTACATTTAATAGTCTGTCATATATGTATTCTTTATGACATGACACTGTTTTAATAAAGAGAGAGATAGAATGAGTTTCATGGGGATGAAACTCATTATCGACTCTATATGAGTCATAGATTTAAATGTCTATGAAACTATATAATGAAGCTTTGCATTGAGAGTGGGTGTTACATCCGAGTTTCATTTTAATCTAGATGACATGACAATTTTGGAAACAACGTAACGAAACTCTCCATTGAGACTGACCTAAGAGCGTCTTTTGGGGTTGGGTTTGTTGTGGTTTGAGCTCTTCAAATACCTACACAAGTACATATGCAAGACACTCAACACAGTCACCACATGCGCCTCGCAGTTGACGGACATGTTGTCTACTACTGAAAATATAATGTCATCAAATTCGGAAATAAATCCAGGAAAACACAGTCACCACATGCGCCTTGCTGTCGACGGGAACGTCGCCTACCACTGAAAGCACAACGACATTAAATTCTGGAATAAATTCAGGAAAATACGAACCCAAGTGGGTAGGTTCCACCACAAAGAACCTAACCCACTGAGCTAGGCTTATAGGAGCTATATTTTTTTCTTAGGAGCCAGAAAAAGCTATGTTTTGTGGCTCCTTCGACTCTGGCTCCTCTACTACTGGAGCACGGAGTCTGAGTACCAATGAACCAAACTGAACTGGATCTAATTTCCTTGTTGATTAATAATTTAAGATGTATTTTGAAGTAGAAAGTCTCAAAAATTATACTGTCTATTTTATTTCAATTCATATAGATAAAAGTAATCATAAATGTAATTTGACTACACAGCCATTGTTGATGCAATTTGTGTACACTGAACACGTCTATAATTGTACTTTTTAGTGATCAAAGCAGGTTCAGAGATTTCAACTTGGATAATTGTGTCATCATTATTTGACCCAACAAGGTAGGAGTTAGCTCATTGTCATATAGGCAAGTGACGATCACAAAACATGGAAACTGTACTCTAAATAGTACATGCTCGCCTTATTATTATAATTTAATTTGGAAAGAGGGACTGTGCAACAAGTTACCGCGACAAGCAGTTGTTGGCAAAGTTAGCTTATACATGACTTGTGGGGGGTTCCACACGTACTTGTGCATCCATAGCCTGTCGAAATCTCCTTTGGCGAGGATCAGAGCCCTACTGCCTTGACTAGTTTCTAGAATATCCTTTTCAGGAATCATATCTTAGCCAAACGGACAGATCACGGCCTCTCAGGGAAGAGAAAAAAAAAACACAAACAAATGCTGACAAGAAAGCAGGCGACTTTCAGGAAGCCTTTTGAGCAGATAACATACATTGCACACAAGCGGGTAGCATAGCCATTAGCGATAGCATGTATGGGAGTGGTCCAACAGGGACATATCATATGTTACTACTACTACATGCATCCTGGACCTGGATGGGAAATGGGAGTGGCTTGAATGCGACGGGTGCCCAGCAGCTGCAGCCAAAAAGCAGTGCAAGGTCCAGGCCACCACCTACCTACGTTTAGCCGTTTATAGGCCATTTGTGTATGTGTTGTGTGGCTTTCTTCAGGGTTGTAACGGTCCTTCTAGATATTCGTTAAACTGAAACTTTATAGAAATGTACTGTGTACCAAATTTAAACATCAAGGGACATGCATGGACGACACAGTATAATTGTAGTGAGAAAAAACAAGCTTGTTTTATAGAGATGATTCCATGCGTAGTACATAACATGGACAGTTGCTATATATTGTACACAAGTCTCAGAATTCAGCAGCCATGCATGGTTCATGGTTACATACATACATACATACACTGCGTACACAGCACACAGCAGCATGTGTACATCCTCCACCTTGCTGCGCGCGCACAAAGGGTTGGTCCCCGGCCGGCAAGCACACAGACAGGGCGCGCGGCTCCCGTAAAAACAAGGGTGGCGCCGTGGACGCACATGACTGTGTTCCGTGCACTGCACAGTGAACACTCACTCGTCTCGTCTCAGCTCAGCTCAGCTCAGTAAGAGTAGGAGTGGGTTAACAACGACGTACGACAGCACGCTGACGGACGCGCGCGCGCGGCGTCCCTCCGATCCGATCCGATCCCTCTAATTAATCGATCGATCATCTGCTAACTTAATTATATATAGAGAGAGCATATATAGTATACTATATACTACTAATTAATGATCTCGCTCCTCATATATGATCGCCGCCGCCGTCACCGGGTGGGCGTCGCGTCGGGCTGTCATCGTCGATCATCATATCATCACCAGTTGGGGCGGGCCTTGGAGAGGCGCTCCCACTCGACAAGCCGCAGCAGGAACTCCATCACCTGCACGTCACGAACAAGAAGAATATGTAGAGAGAGAGAGAGGTGTCAGCGTCGCGGCGGGCAAGTGGCGGCAGAAGCGGACGGTTAACCCGGGCCGGCCGCGGCCGGGCCTCAAAATTGTTTGGACACCGACCGCAGGGCCCGGTCGGCACCGAGAGAGATAGAATGAGACGGAGACAGCACTTGCCTCGGCGGGCTCCTGCAGCGAGTAGGAGGCGGAGGTGTCCTTTGGGTGCTTGGACACCAGGATGCCCACGCCCTGGCGGCCGCGCTTGCGGAGCACCTTGAAGGCGTCCTCGTCGGTGCGGTCGTCGCCGATGTACACGGGGAGCACGTCGGTGCAGTCGGCGAACCCGAGGGACTCGAGGAGGAACTCAAGGGCCTTGCCCTTGTCCCACTTGATGGTGGGGCGGACCTCGAACACCATCCTCCCCTGCGTCAGCTTCAGCTTCGGGTACTCATTGAGCACCGACTTCACAGTGTCAGCCAATGAGCTCCAGCTCTGATGATGGATATAGCATCGATGGAGGATCGGATCAGACGATGATGATCGATGGTAAAAACATATAGTAATGAATATGTGAACGAATGAATGAAGAGCAAAATAAGGAGGAGAGAGCCCCTCCGTGGCCCACTCCACTGGCTCTACCTTCTCATCGACGCATCTGAAGTGGACAGACACACAAAACTTGTTGTTCTCCACCTTGGCTCCAGGTATGCACTTGGTCTTTTCCACAAGAGAATCGTGAACCTGATTATCCATCCAATCACCGGCCAGAAACTTATTAACGAAATTGAGCATTGCAGTTTGCAGTTGCCAGCACAGCAGGTCGCCATGGGCATGCATGCATGCATGGATCACACACAGTGTTGTTAATTACCTGCTCTATCATGGGCAGGAACTGGCTGGCCGGCTGAAAGAGAACGCCTTTGGCCTGTGAGCCACACAGAGGGCAGAGCAAAAGATAAGTATCTTCCTTCCCCCTTTCGGGCCCGGGTGAGACGATGCGGAAGTGGCAAGAACAAAGGTTGGGTTGGGTGGGGTGGATGGGTACCTTGGCGGCCTTGGTGTGCCGGGACCCTTTCGCGGGGCCCTTGATGTCCATGCCGTGGCTGCCGGCGTAGTACAGCTCAGCCAGCTTCACGAACTCGAAAACCTGCACGGCAACACACCCCCGACTCGTCGTCAGTGACTGTGATCAATCGACATCCACCATCGATTCGATTCATGGCAGGCATCCATGCATTTTAAGTAGCTAATGCGCGCGCACCTTGTCGCGGCACCGCCCGCTCACGATCGCCGTCGGGAAGTGCTTGGCGACGCTCCGCACCGCCCGCCGCATCTGCCCGGAGAACACAATTCAAAGCGGTGATCAGGCAGAGGCAGGCAGACAGCCAGGGAGTGAGTCTCCGGCAGGGCAGTATATATCAGTATGTTTATTACCGTGTCGGACATGTAGGCGGCGTCGGGGTCGTCGACGATGGGGGACAGCGTGCCGTCGTAGTCGAGGAACACGACGATCTGCTTCCCCTTGGACGCCGCCACCACCTGGTCGAACATGGCCAGCGCCGACGGGTGCTTCACCTGAAACAGAGGAGCGCGCGGCGCATGCATGCATTTCGGTTCAGTACGCATGCCCAACACAACAGAGGACATGGATGGGAAACGTTGAATTGCAGAGCAACAAATAAATAAATAATGCAGCAGGCCGGGGCGGACTCGCACGCAACGCACCATCCACGCGGCGTACCGCTCCTCGTCGACGCCCGCGGCGAGCGCGGCGGCCGCCTTGGCGTGCGTGGGCGAGGACGCGCGCATGGACTCCACCCATCCGCCGATGCGCCCGGCGCCCATCTGAAGGTACTTGTTGCGCACGGCGACGCCAGGCGCGGCCCGCGGCGGCGGGTACTGGAACAGCGGCGCCGAGTTGGGCGGCACCGCCACGGCCGCCTCAGGCACTGGCACCACCACGCCCTGCTTCGTCATCTAGGTAGTAGCAGTAGAGCTCCCTCCCTCCTGATCAAGCAAACCGCTACTTGATCCGATCGATCGAAAGGAAGGAAGCCTTTGGGTCGACTCTGTTCTCTCTCGGTGCCTGCGGCTGCAGGGCCCTGGAAGAGCAGAGCAGAAGGTGGGAGAAGGTGTGCGAGGAGAGCAGGAGGGTGTGTGTAGAGAACGCGGGGAGGGCGGCCGGTATTTATAGTTGGGGGCGCCCAGCCTCCCTAGACCAGTAGACAGCGACGCGAATCAGTGGGCGTGGGGCCCGCGGTGGTGTCCCCGGCTGGGCCCCCGGATCGGCGTCCATGGGACGGGGCCCGGCAAGGCACGGGAGCGGGACCGGCCGTCCATCCCGGCCCGGCGGCCTCTGGGTAGCCGAGAGGCCCCGGGCTATGGGCTCTGGCTCCTTCCTGCAACGACCACCACCACGGCCAGCGCTTGTATTGGCACCGGTGGAGTCCATGCGCGCTTAGCCCTGGCCGGTGGCGGGGGCCAGGCCAGGTGGCCCGCGTGTGTTGCCTGCAGGAACCAACATCCGTCGTTATTATATATATATATATGTGTAAATAATATGTGTGTCTGTCTGCCTTTCATTTTCCGCGCTGTAACGTAACCGGTGCGTGCGACGCAGCACACCAGCAGTCACGCTGAACAGTGAAGACGATGCAACCAGGGTGCCATGGGCGCGGGCACGCAGGTACAGGGAATCCGGACGGCGGCCGGGGACGGTGTTCCATAGGCAGCAGGTAGTCTAGCTAGCGGCCGCGCGGGCCATCCGGCGGGCGACACGGCGAGCCCCGGGCCTGCCGGGGGCGCGGACGCGTGTGCGCCGTGCCACCCCGCCCCACGCGGCCCCGCCCGTGCCCCTGCCCCCATCTCGTGACGACGGCTCTCCCCTCCCAGTCGCATCGTGGTCGTGGCGGCACTCCTGTCCTGTGGGCGCGCGGTCACGACACCCCGTGGCCGCTTCCCCCTCACTGCTGGCCTGGCCTGCCGCATCGCATGCTGCCACCAGGCTACGCCCGGCCCTTCTTCGCTGCTGTGCGATGCGATGCAGATCTCTGCACGGCATGCCCCGCCGGCCGGCCCTGATTGTCTCCTAGCCTGTCTGTCCCTGTCCTCCGGCCGCGCGCGCGTGGGGGTGGGCCGCGGCTAGCTAGCTAGCTGCATGCGCCGTCGACGGTCCACGGTCGACGACCGGCCGTCCTCATTGTGGTTGTTGGTACGTACGTACATGCGGCGGCATAGTAGTGCCACAGTATGTGCCCTGCCCCCGTCTGGTCACCCAAGCATGCATGCGGATTGCCGACATGCATGCAGCGCACAGACCGCGACACTACTGCATGCCATGCCCTTGCATTGCTTCCACGTACACCACCGCCGGCCCCCAGGCTGCTCGCTATTCTTCCTAGCTAGTGTGGCCGGCACTAGTATACTACTACTACGGAGTACTAGTGCAGGAGGAGGAGTATACTCGTAGTGGCTAGCCAGTACGATCGAGTAGCAGTACATGCATGTCTGTTGGTGACACTTGCAACAGCGACGGCAGGACAACGTAACGGCCGAGCGCCACGCACTGTCGTCCTGTCCACCCAACCCAACCCAACCGAACCGAGGGTGCCGACACCGCCTGCTCTTCTGTTCCTGTAGGCGAGTACTGTGGCTCGGAGTAGTGTAGCCTAGCCTGCGAGGCTAGCTGCGACCAGCTATTACCTGTGCATTCGCATCGCGCACACTACAGGCCATGTCGTCGTGTCGATGCACCGGCCGGTGTACGTACAGCGCACGTCGTCCAAACGGCCGGCCGGCCCCCAAACGGGACGCGGAGGCGTACGAGCGTGCATGTGTACGCATGCGACGACGACCGTGCGCTGTCGGCCAGTGATCCACGCGCGGAGAGAGAGAGAGAGACCACCGGCCGTCGCTCGACGATATTCCTTGGACGCAAATTAAACGACTATGTACGCCGGCTCGTGGTAGGCCGGGACGATCGACACGTACGGAAAGGCCAAGGCTTGGAGTTTGTATGTATGTATATGGAGTATGTATGCGACCCAGTGGTGGCAAGCACAGCACGCACACGGTTCGATTGCATTGACCACTGTGGGACGACCTTTGTCAGCGCGACACGTGACGTCCATACAGGAAATTTTCTTTTCTGCTCTAGCTAGTTTCCTTTTGTGTACACGACCTTTTTCTTTACCTACTACAGTACTGTACAGTACATCCGTCCGCGCTAGCGTAGGGTCAAGTACTCTGTACTCGTACCTCGGTACTTGTTTGTCCGCGACGATCGCGCGCGCGGCCTCTTGTTGCACAATTCCTGTGTTAATTAGAGTTTAGGCAGCATTTGGATGGTTACCGCAGAATGTCATGCTGGTGTTGTGGCTCCGCCGTAGTTGCGGTGAGCAAAACGTCCGCCACAGTTACGATAATTTTTGACATAGAAAATGAACTAAGCTGTTATGGTAAGGTTTTAGCGAGACGGTAACGTATCGTAAGTTCGGCAGCAAATCAAACACATGTCAAAACTTCAACAAACAAACTATGACACGGTGCAGCAAATTCTGAACTCTATCCAAACACACTTTAGAGTTGCATATAGTTGGCTGTTCTTGACTTTTCTTATTAGTGTCTCTTTGGGAGAGTTTTTCTGTTTGCTTTAACTCTTGCACTAGAGCCAGAGTCGGAGAAGATAGCCAAATGTGATTCCGACTGTTCCAACTGCTACAATGAGTTAGAGCTATAATGTTATCCCTCCGTCATTTATTAAGTATCATTCTCAGTTTTCGTGTCACAACTTTAACTAGATTTATATAAAATACAGGTAGCATTTGTATATTCAAATAAATTTATTAAAAAAAACTAGAACAAAAGATCTATCTAATGATATCAATTATGTATCATAAATATTAATAGTTTTTTATATAAAATTAATCTAAGTTATTTTTCAGAAAGTAAGAAAGACAATTATTTAGGGACAAAGAGAGTACGTCATAGCTTCAGAGGAGCCAGAGCCACCTAAATCTATGCCAAACGCACCCTTACAATTACTACATGGTATAATGCAGCATGACATATTGGACCTATTTGGCAGGGCTTCTCGCTGACTTCGACTCTAACTCCTCTGGAAGAGCCCTGTCAAACATTTTTCTGGAGAAGTCATTTTTCAGTAAAAAGCAGAGGAGCCAGAGCCATAAAAGGACCGTGATGCCTAAGAGGGGAGGTGAATTAGGTCACTTAAAAACTACTCTCTGACTATGGCCACTTTTTCTAACCTTAGCAAAACCTATGCAAAAAGGTAAACTATCTAGTAGTGCAACTATGGTTTTGCTAAGTGTTGCTATCTCTACCGCAAAAAGAGTTATACAACCTAGTTTCCAAACCTACCAACTAGCCTATCAACTAAGCTAGGAAAGGTAAAGAACACAAGGTAAACAAAGTAAGTGCGGAAGGTAAAGAGCAAGGTAGAGATGCAAACTCCCGTCGACGACTCCGGTATTTTTATCGAGGTATCGAGAAGCACGCAAGCTTCCCCCTAGTCCTCGTTGGAGCCCCTCGCAAGGAATCCCGCGCAAGGGCCAAGCTCCCGGTCGGGTAACTCCGTGGATAGCCTCGGGCTCTCCCCACGCGCAAGTGGGTCTCCGATGTGCCTTCCGGCAAGCCTCTCCCGGATGCTCTCCGCCGTCTTCACTATCAAGTTTCCGGCCGAAACGCCGCGGGCCTTGTTCCCTTCGGTACACCAGTGGCGGCCACACCACAAACGCGGTTGGTGTGATCGCGCAAGATTACAAGCCCCACCGAGTACAAACTTGGTGCGCGCAAGCACCTATGATCAAGAGGTATGCAAACCTCACTCAACACTAGGCTTACACCTAGAGCAAGCGCAAGAGCAATGGTCTAACTAGCCTAAGCACTTCGCAAAGTACAAATGCTAATCACCAAGTGTATCACTAAGTTCTATGCATATGGAGATCACTAGAATTGTGTATCAACACTTTGGAATGTTTCCTCAAGTCTCCTTGCTTCCATTTGGCCGGCCAAAGATCATATATATAGGCCCCAACCCAAATGGAGCCGTTGGTGCCCTTGGATTGCCTCTCTGCGTACCTCCGGACGCAGACAGCAACGGGGGTCCGGACAATCGCGTGCGCGTCCGGACCTTCCAATGGTCTTCTGTGCGTTGAGGCTGACAGTGGGTCCGGACACATCCTTTGGTCCAGACGCTATACTCCGGACATCGTCCGGTGTCTTCGAGCGCCTCTGGAACCTCTCTGCATAGGGTCAGGACCCCAAACTCCGGACAGCGTCCGGAGCCCTTGGAGCTCTCGGGTTCTTCTCTGTGTGCGTCTGGACGCAAGCACTATGGTCCGGACACGTACTGTTCACAGCGTCCGGGCTCTCTGAATTTCGCAGACCAAACCCTAGGCGGCCGGACGCATCCACGATGGTCCGGACCCTAGAAATCGTAGCGTCCGGAGCTCGTTTCTTCACTGTTTTCTCCTCGGGTGATTTCCAAAAGTCCGAACGCGAGGCGACGAGCGTCCGGAAGACCTTGTATCTTCGCGATCTTGCTTCTGAGTAGGTTGCATCCTCCATGCTTGAACTATGTTTGATCTTTTAGGTCTTCTATATGCTTCAAATGTCTTGTTTGCGGTGTTGCCTAAGTCCAAAGCATGTTTGCACCCTATTGGACTACAAAATAAACACTTGTAAATACGTTAGTCCAATTAGGTTATGTTGATCATTAAACACCAAAATCCAAACTAAATAGGACATGAGGACCATGTTCCTTATAAGCCGTTTTAGAGGAGCCCTGTGGCTTCCAAAATGGCTCCGACTCCTCTGCAGGAGTCCCTCGGAAGGAGTCTGCCAAACAGACTCAAAATAAGAAAAACGCGAAAGTTAAGCTTACTTGCATTGACAAAAACTATATATGTGTACCCCTCAACATCGGATAGATCAAGTAAGCAGGTTCTTCTAGCTAGCACACACATGTACTAGACTAGTGCAGAATAGTATTAGGCTCACGGTTTGGTCGGTGTAATCGGGCATTAAACGGCTCGTCGCGTGCAGGTCTTACCTACATTTTTTTTATGGCGTAACCTTTTTGTTGTCTGTATCTGCTTCATGCACAGCATTGTTTGGTACTCTCTCCGTGGAGCGAGGAACGACAGAGCGGGATCGGAATCACACACCGGCCAGGAGTCGAGATAACGCAGCTAGCGCACAAGATTCGGCCAACACGAGGCGTTAACCTCTGCGACCACATGGCGCCTCTGAATAATCTATGGGTTCTTTTGACCTAACAGATTCTGCACACTGTGGCTAGCTGCGGAGCAGCCACCTAGCTCGCACAAAGCCACAAACCCGATTATATTAACTTGGAACATATAGCTACTGCAAGCAGTATAAAAATATATAAGGTATTCATGTATATTGTAATGCGTGCATATATTTAGACCTTCAAAGCATCTCTAATAGATTCTGGCTCGGTTTAGCATAACTTCTCCAACTAGCTTTAGAAGTTGTTTCGTTCAAACGGAGTAAAATAAAATAGCTTCAGCTGAGTAAAATGTGCTCTCACAGGGGATATATTTGACATGGAGCTGAAAATAATATATTCACCGAGCTCCAAGTTCTTCCAATAGACTTTACTGTACATATGATTCTACGAGAGCATGTTTTAAGAATCTAGCTCCATAGGTTGAGCTGTTTTGCCAGATAGTTCACCGAAATAGCTCCAACTCCTCTACTGAGTTGCTCATGAAGTTGAAGCAACAAAAATGTCTTCACTAGCAAGGTGAAGCCATGTCAAACAAGATCATGTCTACGCTACCACTAGTAGAGAGACTTTCTATAGTCGTTGTTTCCATCCTCCTTTAGTCTTGGTTATGGGAACCGGGGGCCCATACAAAGTGTAAAGGTATGGTGTGGAGATTCAAACTCAAGACCTTCCACTTCAGGCTTGTGTGTATTGTCATCTCAACTCCACCATACATCGAACTTAGACTACATTTTCCTTTTAAATTCGCTCCGGAGGTCTAGGTTTGATATACAAACCGGGACTAAAGCCTGTCGCACTGACACACCATGATGTCTGTTACAACTAGGAGTAAAGGATGGAATTGGTCCCAATTTGTATTACAAACTGAGAGTAAAGGTTCGAGTCCTCCCTTTAGTCATAGTTGCACTTTAATATCAGGACTGAATACTTTTTGGCCATCCATGAAAGGCCATTTCTCAACTAGTGACAGAGAAAAAATTGTGGTACAATAATGTCTTTTCCTAGGGCTCCAAATAAAGAGGGCTCTTAAATCACACTCTTTCTTCAAGGTGTCTTCTTACTTGACCATGCTACCAATCACTAGTACAAAAATTTTAATGGAGGCGGTCGTTTTGGATTAATGGAGGCGGGCAAGGGCAACCGCCTCCAATGGAAGGCCTCGGTTAATCGCTGGATAACTGAGGCGGGTGCCCATGCCCGTCTCCGTTAATACTATTAACTGAGGCGGTCACATTAAGCTGCTTGCCGCGGTTAATCCTTTCAAAGTGTGAGGGTGTTGAAGATTTCATATGTGGTAATGATAGAGAGACCAATTGGTAGGGGAGATGTCTCATATGAGCATGGATTTAAAAAGATGGTTATGGAGTAAATTCCATGCTCATTGATATCATCTTCCTCTCCAATCTTTATGGTGGATTCATTATGGATGTTCAAAGTTCCAATTGGATTGGTCACTCTCGAATTGGTCTCGTCTGGAGACTCTGTTGGGAATATTACCTCGGCATATCCCCAGGGACCTTTATGGGCCTACCGACCAGAAGGCGGCCCAGTCCGCGAGGCCTTGCGGCACGCGACCAGCCCGTCGTGCTCGCTAAGGACTCTGAAGAGCCTTGCTCGCCAAGAAAGATCCTAGTAGATAGACTTGGATCCCTTGCCTTGAGGGACCGATCGTAATCTGTTAGGATATGGAAACTGTAACCCTGCTCCCCAGCTATATAAGGCGAGCAGGGACCCCTCGAAACCTCCCATCGGTACATCGTGTAACCTAATACTCATATCAATCGAGCCACCAAAACACAGGACGTAGGGTATTACGGCGACTTGCCGGCCTGGACCTGTATAAATCACTGTGTCTACGCTCTTTGTTTTACGCTTGATCGCCGTCACCACACCTCCGCCTACAATCTACTACCGTAGGGTACCCCTAGGTAGACTGCGACGCATATTTCGTTGACAGTTGGCGCGCTAGGTAGGGGGTGTGTGCAACGACCTTATGGCTCGTCAAGCGGTTACCTTCCCCGGATCCATGATCATCCCCGCGAGCGGCGCCACAATCCAGATCGGATCTATGATCTGGAGCATCAATGGCACCGTCTCAGTCTCAGAGATCACGGAACGCACTCGGCCCCTCAAGCCAAACCCTTCTCCGATCGGGGATTCAACCACCGAGATGGCACAAAACGCTCTAGATTTCGTCGCCTCCGACGATCTCGTGAAAACTATCGACTGCGCCGATGAAGACTTCGCCGACTGTGTCAACCTTGTCGATGTTGCACGACGCTGACTTCGTCCCCATACGTCGACTGCGCGCATCTTAAGGAAGACTTCTCTAGAAGCTCCACGATGCCGACCAGCGCCCGGCTCCGCTAGCCCTAGCACCAGGCGAAAGCACCCACGTGGCAATAGCCAAAAGGAGATCCTCGATGGCCCAAGCCCCCTCCATAGAAGGGGAAAACACACCATGCGGGAGTGCATTGCCCTCAAGGGAGCCATTGAAGGTAAGGCGGACAAGAAGCGACCAGACGACGATCCTTTAGGAGAAGAAGTCACAAAGGCGCCGACCACCAATTTTACAAAGGTCGCACGCATCTTCCCCATATCTGGCAGGTACCCAAGAAGTAACGACAGGTGTCGCCACCGAGCTACCACCGACGACGACAGCACTGATGTCTCTCTCTCTCTCTCGGGTTGGATGTCACACCCGGTTCAGAAAAGAGACCGAATGCATAATACATGTGTGCTAGGATCGAGAATTACACACATATATCGACGTCATCAATGATACATAGCACATTGTTCGAAACATAAACTTAAATGAATATAAAAGAGTACTTTATTACAAGCCTTTGAATCAAAGTCTAGCGGAAAAGGTAAATCGACGAACTACGACGACGCGAAGAAGGAGCCATCTCGCCACAGGAAGGTCGACGGCAGCGACACACGAGCCTAACACCCGTCGATGTCTTCGGGGAACTCCTCATCCCAGTCTTGATCTTCTACCCAGCCTTTATGTGATTATAGAAAGGGTGAGCTCATGTCGAACTCAACAAGTACAGACGGAAAGTAATGACATGCGAGGCTTAATAAGATAAAGCTGACACGGTTGACTGCGTTTAGCATTTTAGTTGACATCTTTTATTAATACATCCTATTTACTAAAAGTGGTTAAAAGAACCCAACCATTAGTGATTAAAAGGTAAGATCATCATTATAGAGCTCCATGCCGGAAGTAGCAACTTCGGCAATACCACGGGGTAGCAACCCCGCATCTCATCAGCAACAGGGATAGCCATCCCAACACTCGAGGTAGCAATCTCGAGCTCTCATGTGTAACCAACCATAAACTCTCCACCGCCAACCAACCATGATCTCTCTCAAGTCAGAAATAAGTTGAGTGAAGACTCTGTCCATGTGAGGATCCGGGCCGCTCGTGACCGTGAGCACGGCTGATATATCAGGTTTAACTCTGCAGAGGTGTGCACTTTCACTTCAAGACGTGATTCCCATCCGCCCGGGGTCATGACTCCCAAAACACTGCCGAGGTGAGCAGGCAGGGTTTCACTACGAGACCTTTTGCAGGATCCAACTAATAGGATGCAACCCGTAGGGTTTGGCCCACACGCCGGAAGCCGTCCCCATAGCCATGGAACCCGGTCGACCGCAACTTAATATTCATTACATGGGCTACTCCCCTACGCCTACCCGGTAAGCCACACCCTACTAGTGGCTGCCCTGTTAATTAGTCAAGCCAGATCCATATAGCTTGAAGCTGCACGGATGTCCCAGGTGGCCGCTCCACGAACCTGCTCTCAGGGAGAGATGATATGAGTACCCGAAAAACACCGGTCCCAGACCAGTACTCGTTCCCCCTTCGAACCAACTAAATCCAACTGTACGAGAGATCACATCATCACCATGTTTCATAAACCATTGGTTCACTTTTAGTAGCTGTTAACATGTTTAGATTGTCATCGTATGCTAAAGTGGGTAAAGCGACTAAGCATAGCTACTTTATGTTGATAAAAGGTAAACCCCAGGTGAGCAAGGAAGGTACAACAAGCCTATTCATGTTCTAGGGTTTCACAGGTTTAGACACATGCATGAAAGTAAAGTGAATTAATGTAAGTAGGTACAAGATGGTCAAATGGTGTCTGCACTTTCCTTGGTCAAGCTCGAGCTGTTCAAACTGCTCAAGGTCCTGCTCCTCTTCCTTCACCGAAGGATCGCGCTCTATTCGCAACAATCATCACACAAAGGAGCAAAATATGCAAGCAAACAAACTTTAATAAGAAATAGTACACCACAGTGAACAACAGAGGTAAAAAAACAGCATAGAATTAATCTACACGATGAAACAAATGTATAGGAACTTGAACCGGGAGTTAAAACGGGCAAGATATGAGCTAAACAAGATGAGTGGCAAAACTGTAATTAGATAGATCTATTTTCGAATTAATTTAAATCTGAAAAAATAGTTTTATCCTAAAGGGGCTGGACCACGGGTTTATTAACGAAAAAGGCAGGGTCTCTTTAGCAAGAATACCCGCAAAGGGCTATGGATCTATCAGATTTAAATTAATTCAAAAATAGATCTATCTAATTACAGTTTTGCCACTCATCTTGTTTAGCTCATATCTTGCCCGTTTTAACTCCGTTTTCAGTGGTTCAAGTTCCTATAGATTCGTTTCGTCATGTAGATTAATTCTATGCTATTTTTTTTAACCTCTGTTGTTCACTGTGGTGCTTAGGTGGGGGGAACAGAGGGGAGGGCTGGCGCGGCGGGAGGCCATGGCCGGCGGCTGGGGCTCGTCGGAGCCGGCCAATCCGGCACTTCCGGGCTCCATTCGCCGAATCAAAAGCACCGGGAGAGAGAGGGGTGAACCGCGAGCTCACCTAGGGGTTTCACGCGGGCGAAGACAACGCAAAGGCGGCTGGCGACGAGCGTCGGTGGACGGCGGCTCCTGTGCATGGCGTCGGGACGAAACCGAGCAGAAAACAAAGAGCGTTAGGGCTTGTTGAGATTGCAAAGGAGACACGAAGCTCATGGAGGTGCTTACCGGCACGATTGAACGGAGAAAGAGGCTTGGCCGCGGCGGTGGAGCTCTGTTCTGCGGAGCTTCCGTGCGGAGCGGCGCGAAGGCGAAGGTCCGAGATGGCTAGGGTTCGGGAAAGCGGCGCGGAGTCCAGGGCATCCTCTTTATAGCGCGACGATCATCGGGCCACGCGCAGCGCGCGAAGCGGAGCAGAGGCGGCTCGGCGTGCGGTTTCTGTGCATTCTGTTGGGGAAGAAGAAGCTCGGCGGCTGACGGGTGGGGCCAGGCCATCGGCGCTGCGGCGCGACGCGGGGTTGGTTTGCGGGCTGGGCCAAGTCGAGCGCGTGCGTGCGTGCATTGCCGAGCAGGCCGGCGCGCTGGGCCGCGGCATGTAGCGCGGGATGGGGCGCAGCATGCGGTGCGCTGCTGGCTAGCTGGCTGGGGTGCTGGGTCGGCTGGGAGTTGCCTTGGCCGGCTGAGGGGAGGCCACGGCCGGCTGGGTCGGCCTAGGCTGGTGCACTGTGCGGCTGGCTGCGCTAGGCAAGCTGCTGCTAAGCCTGGCCGGCTGGGAAGGGGGCTTGGCCGGCTAGAGAGTGGCCACGGCCGGCTGGCGCTGGCCAGAGAAGGCCGAGGCCGACTATGGCTGGCTAGGATGGGCTAGAGTTGGTTGTGATTGGCCAAAGGCAAGCCACAACTAGCTAAGCAGGTCTTGGGTAGGTTAGAGCTACACTAGGACTATTTAGGTGGGTCTAGGTCGAAGCGCAGACGAGAAACGACGAGTTAGGGTTAGAGAAGGGTGGAGTTAGGGGTTAGAGTTAGCGAGCACACCACAATCAAAGCAAGGAGGAAAATAATGCGGCGGCATGAATGCAACAACAAAGCTTCATAGACTAGATTTATTTTAGTTTCATTTAACCAAGTTAAATGCATCTAACAAAGACCACACTAAGAAACCCTAATCAATTTGACTTTCACAGTTTTAGGGTGTTACATTGGACAAGGCGCCAGATCAATTTGACCAGTGGACGCATCACGACTACCCTGGTCGTTTTCCCCTGGTCGTCAGTGTGGTTCTCTCGACCAGTCTTTTCAAGAAAATACTCGTCGATGGAGGAAGTTCCCTCAACGTTATCTTCCCAAGCACGCTTCAACAGCTCAAATATCGGGAGAACGACCTCTGTCCGGCGAACTTCTCGTTCTGCGGCGTCATCCCTGGCGAGGTCTCGAAGCCCTCCGGACAAATTACTCTCTCAATATGGTTCGGATCCGCTCGCCATTTTTGTAAAGAACCCATCAACTTCATCATTGCCGACTTCGACGCCCCATACGATGTCATCCTTGGCCGACCGGCGCTCTCAAGACTCATGGCGATACCGCACTACACCTACCTAGTGCTCAAGATGCCGACACCGCAAGGCATCGTTAGTCTCCACTCCGATCTCCAGGTGGCTTACGAGTGCAAGCAGTAGGCGATCCATGATGCGACCAGGCACGAACACCGACACGGTACTCTGATCTGCCTCTCCGATGCGGCCAAGCTCCGAGCCAAGGATTTCGACATCCCGGAACCAAGACAGTGGCTCTGGTCGACTACGACCCCGAGAAGACCACCGTGATCGATGCCAACCTCGACCTCGAACAAAAAACACTCTCGTCAACTTTCTATGGAGCAACATCGACATCTTCGCCAGGAAACCGGCAGACACGCCCAGAGTCCCCAGAGACCGCGCCAGCACTCGTTGAACGTAATCGAAGGGGCCAAGCCAACTCGTCAAAAACTCAGAAGGTTCACGCCGGATCATAAAGAGGCCATCATGCTCCTAGCTGCAGGGTTCATTAGGGAAGTAAATCAGCCCGATTGGCTTGCTAATCTGGTACTTGTAACAAAAAAGAACAATGAATGGAGAATGTGCGTCGACTACACGAGTCTCAACAAACACTGCCCTCCTGACCCTTTCCCTCTCCCGCGCATCGACGAAGTCGTTGACTCCACCGCCGGATGCGAGCTCCTCTCCTTCCTCAACTGTTACTTCGACTATCATCAAATAGAGTTAAAAGTGGAAGACCAGATTAAAACCTCGTTCATAACCCATTTCGGCGCCTATTGCTACATGACAATGTCCTTCGGGATCAAGAACGTCGGCGCTACCTATCAGTGCGCTATCCAAGAATGCTTGAAGGACCTCATCCTAGGGAAGGTCGAGGCCTACATGGACGACGTAGTCATAAAAACACACTCCACAGAGACGCTAATCGCCTACATTGAGGCAACCTTGAAGGCCCTCAACGAGTTCAGATGGAAACTAAAGCCAAAGAAGTGCATTTTCGGGGTGTCATCGGGAAACCTGCTCAGCAATATAGTCAGTCGATCCGGCATCCAAGCTAATCCTAAAAAGACCATCGTGGTTCTTCAAATGAAGCCTCCATCTAACGTCAAGGATTTACAGAAACTCGCCGGGTGCATGGCCGCCCTGAACCGCTTCATCTCTCGCCTCGGCGAAAAAGGCCTCCCGTTCTTTGGACTCTTGAAAGGCGGACAAAAATTCATATGGAATGACGAGGTAGACTGCGCATTCGCCGACCTAAAGAAGTACCTCACAGAACCTCCTATCCTCACCGCCCCAAAGGACGACGAACCGATGTTGCTCTACATCGCCGCCACCAACCGAGTAGTCAGCACCGTCATGGTGGTTGAACGCGAGGAAAGCGGACACGCATACCCAGTCCAACGACCATGTTACTTCGCAAGCAAGGTTCTCAATGAATCCAAAACAAGATATCCCCAGGTGTAGAAGCTATTATATGCGGTCCTTGTTACCGCACGCAAGCTCCGACACTATTTTCAACGACCATCGAAGGTGACTGTCGTCACCGAATTTCTGCTGGGCGACATCCTGCGCAACAAGGACGCCACCGGATGAATAATTAAATAGGCGGTCGAGCTAGGAACATTCAACATCGCTTTCCAGGGGCATCATACAATCAAATCCCAAGCACTCGCCGACTTCATCGCCGAATGGACTGATATCCAGGCACTAGTAACCACTGAAGCTCCCGAACATTGGACCTTGTTTTTCGACGGCTCCCTTTCCATTCATGGAGAAGGGGCCAGTCTCCTATTCATATCGCCGTCCGGAGATAAGCTCCGCTACGTCCTACGACTACTATTCTCGGCATGCAACAACGCCGCCGAATACGAGGCAACGCTCCATGGGCTCCGCATCGCCAGTGAACTCGGCGTAAAATGCATCATCGTCAACGGCGACTCGGCTCTAGTCATCAATCAACTCAACAAAGAATGAATTTCTCCAATGAGAAGATGGACGCTTATTACGCCGCCATCCGAAAGCTAGAAGGTAATTTTTTCGGGATTGAATATCACCACATCCTCCGTGATCGCAATCAGGCAGCCGATGAGATGTCGAAGCTAGGATCATCGCGATCCCCTGTCCCAGCAGGAGTCTTCGTTCAATACCTACTTGAGCCATCAATCGTCGATAAATATGAAGCCCCATTCGACGACATGCCACCCCCGCAGGCTAACATGCTGGTCAACGCGACCCCTGCCCGACCAGTCGACTGGCGTGACTATTTCATGCAGTACCTCTCCAATAACCTGGTGCCATCAGATGAAATAGAAGCAGAACGGTTGATTCGCCGAGCCCACAACTATATCCTCGTCGACGGGGAGCTGATGAGGAAGAACTCCATGTTTGAAGCACTACAAAAATGCGTTTCCATGGAGGATGGTGCCACAATTCTACAGGACATCCACGTTGGCACATGTGGGAACCACGCTGCCGCAAAGACGCTGATGCGAAAAGCTTTCCGAGCAGGTTTTTATTGGCCCACAGTGGTCGCCGACGTGGAGCAAATGGTGCGCACCTGCAAGGGATGCCAGTTCTTCGCCAAGCAAACTCACCTTCCGGCTCAGGAACTTCAAGCAATACCAGCTTCCTGGCCCTTCGTCTGTTGGGGCCTCGACATGCTCAGCCCCTTCCAACCAGCGCCGACAAACTTCAAGTGGATCTACGTCGCCGTCGACAAGTTCTCCAAGTGGATCAAGGTCCAGCCGATCACCAAAGCATCCGCCGGAAACGCAGTCGCCTTCACCGACGAAATCATGCACCGATTCGGCGTACCAAATTCCATCATGACCGACCTGGGGTAAAATTTCACCAGGAACCTCTTTTGGGATTTTTGCGAGGAAAACGGAATACTGGTCAAATACGTCTCCGTCGCCCACCCCAGAGCAAACGGCCAGGCCGAACGCGCCAACAGAATGATATTAGATGCACTCAAGAAGCGCTTATACCAGGAGGAAGAGAAGAACCCAGGTCGCTGGCTATGAGAACTCCCCGCGGTATTATGGGGGCTACGCACTCAGCCCAACCGCAACACTGGCGTCTCCCCGTACTTCATGGTCTTCGGCTCCGAGGCTGTAATTCCAACCGACATCGCCTTCGGCTCCCTAAGGGTCGAACATTACGTTGAAGAGACATCCGATCAAGCACGGGCCGACGACCTAGACCGCCTTGAAGAACAACGATTACCTTCGTGCATACGGACGGCCAAATACCTCGAAGGCGTTCGTCGCTACTACGACCGCAACGTCAGCCATAGGTCTTTTACCACAGGAGAACTCGTCATCAAGAGGAAGCTCAAGCCCGGCAGACTGCACAAGCTGTCTTCGCACTGGGAAGGCCCCTACATCGTGAAAGAAGTCACCCGACCAGGGTTATACCGACTCACAGACCAGGAGGGAATCGACGTCCCAAATTCTTGGAGCATAGAGCATCTTAGGCGATTCTATGCCTAAAAATTGTACCATGTACTACAAGATATAAATAAAGATTCACGAATCGCATCTCGACCCCTATTTTTCTATATAAATCCCACAAAACGCCCACGACGTTCGGCAACCTCTACAAAATGCCCACGGCATTTGGCGACCTCTACAAAACGCTCATGGCGTTCGGCGACCTCTCCAAAACACTCACAGTGTTCGACGACCTCTCCAAAACGCATTAGAGAACTCTCGCCAAACAGTCTGGCCATAACCAGAAAGCCTCCGAAGCTGGCCTGCCGATTAACCTTAGTACGTAGAAGTAGCTACCCTACACGCTATGACTACATCGACAGGTCTCCCAAGTGATGCCTCCCCAACAACCGGGAGACGTTGCTTAGGTCGAAGGCCATGAGGTTATGCGCCCAGGATCTGTACACGACCATGATACGGTCGACGACTCTACAAGCATCATGGCTATTCGTCCAGCGTCTACAGGAACGGTCTCCACAGGCCCTGGTCACGCCACGATCGAGCCTCTCGGAAAAGGGCCCTGTCCTTGGCATCTCCCTAAGCGTGCATGAGCTGCTCGCCCTCTGCGTCGCGGGTTGTCAACAGCGTGCCTCCTTGGGAGTCACTACGCTAGAAAGCTTTTTCGTGGCGATCAAAAAAGGTTTATCGCAGCGGGCAATCGCGTCCGCTGCGATGACAAGGCCACGGTAAATGTGACATTTACCGTGGCGGTCGCAGGTGCCCGCTGCGATAAACCTATTAACCGCAGCGGGCACACTAAGACATCCGCTGTGGTTAATGGTATTTACCGCAGCGGTCTGCTTAAGTGACCCCTATGGTTAATAGCATTAACCGCAGCGGGCAGTTTATAATGCCCGACACTATTAATTTTTTTTATTAAAAAATAAAAATGCAGTTTCAGAATCTAAATTCAATATATACACATTGCATACAATTCACATAATTCATAGCAGAGATAAACATCATATATATACATAGAACATCCATACACAAATTCAAATTTACTTATACCCAAAAATCCATACACAAGCACATATAAGTTGTCATCCACCATATACACAAAAGAAACACAGGATTACATATAAAATTCAAATTTCCACTTGGTGTTTGTAATCCGTGGGATGGAGCATGGTGTCCCACTTCCTGAACTTCTCGAACTCAGGTAGAACCGCCAGGTCACCCTCATCGTCGAAGAATTCTTGCCCTTTAAGCACACAATTCTCTATTAGGAACTTACAGATGTCCGCCTTGAGTTGCTTGAAAGCAAGTTTGTCTCTCGTAATGCATTCCCAATCGTTGATTCCCGCCTTGAGCTTCTTCCAGTTGCTAGTGTACTCCTTGCACTGCCTTAGGTGTGCACAGGTGTACAAGCCACATGCCTTTGATCCATATGGTTGTTTAGCGCACTGCACGATCAAAAAAGAAATGTTAGAACAATACATATAAAAGAAAACATGACTGAATCTTTGAAATACTTACGGGGAATTCACGTCGGATCTTTAAGTGGTATGAATGTTTCTTCTTGAACTTTTCACTTCTTCGATCCCAGCATTGGGGTTCCTTTAGGTATGCCCTATAAGCACTGTACGAAATGCATTAGTGTTAGTTAGCAACAATTTGAATATGTATGATATAACCGTAAATGATCAATAAGCTTGGTGACTTATGTTTTCAAGAAATCTTCGAAGGCCTTGTACCCTTGTCTATTTGGTACCCTCAATGAGTCAAATATGCATGCCCTACCATCTTGAGGATGGATGAGAAATGCAACCCAGTGGCCATCGACTTTGCCCTTGCTACACCATTCAAACAAAATACAGGTGACGACGACGATGTAAGTTTATGATCCTAGCCACTTAGCTCTATGTACAATTTTGACTTACCTAAAGTGGTAAGCCGCCTTGATACAGTGCGGCCCATCCGGGTGAACCTTCTTCATCACTCCATTTATGCACCCTGACAATTTCTTCTTCTCCTCTTTCATATTCTCGTCATATTTCTGTTGCCTCTGCCGCGTGGTCAACTTTGGATCCGTTATCTCATACCCTTTGATGACTCTCTCAGCAATATGCATTGGAGAGAGGTAGAGAACAGGATGTCTTTTTTTGTTGGTTACTATCACCGACGTCATGCACGGAGAAGTCATCGTGCCATACTAAGTATACAATTGACCATTTGTATTGTTGAAATCTATGAAACTGGCAATGAGACTTACATATTGAATAGGGTGACTTGGACAATGTCAAGGTCTTCTTCCCAGTATAGGTGCCACATGTCGCGGAAGTCTATGGGAAGAGTAATAGTTTTGGCCAAGTGGAAGTACTTCGGGGGAATCTTGATTGTAAAACCTGACATCCCGACTTTTGCCGCTTCCATATACCACCTATGAAATCTCCTTGTTTCCCATAGTTCCTCATCTATGAGCTGTGCCTTAGGAATCAAGAACTTCCCATGCTCATAGATGTCAGGACAGTCTTCGTCCTCCCGAAATAGCTGTCGGCTAGTATTTGGAGGCCTAAAGAACGATTAAGAGAGTTTAGTAAAGGTTACTACCATTTTATAGGCTAGAAAGTTGAACATGATATTATGCATCACGATACCGTACCTTTCGAATGTAGTAGTGTACGGCAACGATTTGGCGCTCATGCCTGGATCCTTCCTTGGTGGGCTCCTTGGTGCCTCCTCCTTGCCTTGTTGCCCCGCTGGCCCTTCCTTGTCCCCCGTTGGTGCCTCTGCACTTCTCGGTGGGTCCATAGGTGGGTCCCCCATAGGTAAACTATCTTGTATACCTGTGATTTTTGCTTAGAAACCGCCTATGCCTCATGTAAACTATCTTATAGGATGCCTTAAGGTAAGTGTGGCATGTCCCATCAATGCACTTTACGCAACCAGTTTTCCCTTTGATCCGCCCTGACAGTGAGAAGAGACCAGGGTAATCGGTGATCATGACAAATATGATGGCCCTTAGGGTGAACTTCTCCTTGCGATATGCATTAGTCATCTCGACCCCAACATCAAATAGCTCTTGCATTTCCTCCATTAACGGTTCTAGGAAAACATCAATATCGTTACCGGGTTGCCTCGGTCCTGAGATCAACATGGCCAGCATGAGATACCTGCGCTTCTGACACAGATGGGGAGGTAGGTTGTACATGATGAGTATGACGGGCCAAGTATTGTGTGAGCTGCTAAGCTCACTCAAAGGGTTCATCTCGTCAGTACTGAGCGCGAACCGAATGTTCCTTGACTCGTTGCCGAATTCCGGATATGCCTTGTCAAAATCTTTCCACTGTTGGCCATCAGATGGGTGCCGCAGCATGCCATCATCCTTCTTGCGGTCATGTGATGCATGCCAGGACATGAGCTTGGCATCTGAATAGTGCACGCAGGCGGTCGATCATAGGCAGATACCACATCGACATTGTCGGGCTTCTCCTTTGCGTGTAGCCCTCTTCCTCCTCGTTCCGCTGAGCCGAGATGCGATTTTCTACAGCAGTGCTCTTCTTGCCCCCCTTCTTCTTCTTCGGATCACCTCGCAACGACTCGTCGCCGTCTGCATCCACACGATAGCCAGCATTCTTCTTGTAACGACTCGCGGCGCAGTGCGGACAGCTCGTCATCTTCTCATACTTAGTGCCCGGCCGATACATGATGTAGTGGTTAGGGTAGGCATCGAACTTTCGAACTTTCATCGACACTGGATGAATCAACTTCTTTGCCCGATAAGTATTCATGGGAAACTTGTTACCCTTCGGATACGTGGTAGCAAGATAACTTAACAGCTCATTGAAGTTGTTGTCAGACCAACCATGTCGGGCCTTCATCATCAACATGTGGAGGATAAAACGGAGCACGGTGCACTCTTTCAGACATTCGCCACCATCCTGATACAGAGGATCAAGTGACGCCTGCTTCATCTCTCTGAAATTTTCCAACCACTTCGGGGAACCATACACAATGTCGTCCTCATCGATGTGCTTCACTAATTCTTCAAAAAGCTGCACATCCTCGGGTTCCTGCACGGTGGCCTCCTGACCACCATCATCATCTTCCATGTCCTTGAGTAGATCCTCCACCGTGATATAATCACAATCGTTATTGTCGTTGTAGGCTGGCGTTGTTGTGGCTGAACATGAGACGTGTGGCGCACGTGGCTCTTGGTGTGCCGTCGTCGATGCCGAGCTCACTCCAGATGCACCCCCACCACTGGGGTCGACACTTTCGCCGTGCTGAGTCCAGACCGTGTAATTCTCTACGAAACCAAACCGAATCAAATGAGATTGCACTTTGCCATCGTTGGTGAAGGCTGTCAGATTCTTGCAGTGAGAACACGGACACACGATTGTCATCCGCTTCAATCAGTCACGGTGAGCTCTCGCAGCGGCAATAAACTTCCTCACTTCGCTGAGATACCGCAGATCAAGTACCCTCCTAATCTCGTACATCCATTCTAACCTATCCATATTGCCTGCAAACCGTACACATCAACAACAAAAGCTTTTAGGCATATAATATTATGAAACTAGATAGAAAAGACACAAGCTTTCTCTTTCCTCCCTTAATCTAGATCTAGATCTATAGCTAGAGATCTCAAAAAGCAAATAAAAGAGAGAGAGAAAAGAGCATGGGAACCCTCTAAAAGCTTTTAGTCACCCAATATTATGATTCTAGATAAAAAAAACACAAGCTTTCTCTCCTTCCTCCATGAAACTAGATCTAGATCCAAAGAGGTCAAAAAGCAAGGAAAAGAGAGAAAATAGACCATGGGAACCTTTTAAATACCTCTTATGATGTCCTCCTCCTCCTCCAAAACAATACTCAAAACGTCAATCTAATGGTTTGGTTAAAAAATCGGGCAAAGCCTCTCCCCCCACGAGTTTGGAAGAGGGAAGACTTGAGGAAGAAGAAGGTCGGACTGTAGCTATATATAAAAGAAATAACCATTGGGACATTGTAATATGACCACTACGGATAATAGTGATTAACCGCAGTGGTCGCCCTAACGTGACCGCTGCGGTAAACACATTAACCGTTGCGGTCACATTATGCCGCCCGCTGCGGTTAATCGGTGTTAACCGCAGTGGGCACCTTATGCTGCCGGCTACGGTAAATGGTTAACCGCAGCGGGTGCTTAGGCTGCCGGCCGAGCAAAGCCGGTGCAGGGAATTACCGTGGCGGGCAGGAGGGGTGTCCACCATGGAGGCCTTTTTGGCAACGCTGCACAAAATCGATTTTGACATAGTGAGTCCTTATCGCTCCTACGCGTGCAGCGGCACCAGCCCTACGATGTGGACCATAGGAGACCCAAGGCCGAACGATTCATCACTACGACTCACGACTCAGCTGGCACGAGAGAACATACAAGTGAAATAAAAGCTCACTGCCTCGATAAATAAAAGCTTTGATATATTTCACTTATATGTCCATACAAATCTTGTATTCTATACACAAACAATGGCTACCTCATAGCAAAAAACACCATGTCAGACAGAAGATCTCCAGCAGCAGCGTCTGCATCCGCTTCCAAGCGACTCATATCCGCTTCAGAGGTACCAGCAGTGTAACCACCTCGTACCCTCTGCAGGTTGACTCGCGGGTAGTGCGACCGAAGTATGGAAAATCCATGAGCAAGTAGCTCCTGCACCACCGACGAGGCAAAAGATTTAAAACGATCCAAAAAGCCCTTTGCCCTCGACAAAACATCAGCAATCGCCGCCTCCGACGGAGGAACAGGGACACAAGCGACGTTATCAACACAAGCCATCACCGGGCCAACCTCTCGAACCAAGCTCCAGAAACGATCGCGCCCGACGACGACCTTGACGTCCAGGTCTACAACAACAAGGCAACACAACACCCAAACAGGCAAGGCCAACAACACAAGCGACCAGGAAAGTCATTGGAACCAACCTTTCTACGCCTTCACCAACTGGTCGCGAATCTTTGAGTTGTCGTGTTCCTTCTCCAAAAGAGCCTCCTCCAGCTGACGCGTCCGCGCACGAGCCTCCCTCAAATACCCCTCCAGGGCCACAACCCGAAGCTTACGCTCCCGACTTGTTTTCAAAAGTACCTACAACACGACAGTCAGTCGCCTAGCTAAAGAATAGTTCGACCTACAATACGACAAGGAGAAGGAAGCCGGTCATTCACCTCCACACGGTCTAGCACATCTCAGGCACCATCAGAGTCACCATCATCAGCAACAACCTCCTCCCCCGAACGAGGCAATTCACCAAGGTCATCCTCAACGACAACCAGAGCCCGTCTTCTCCGCCTCTTCCTCAAACGGAAACCAAAAGACAACGGCACCTCATCATCGTTGTCAGGCCCTGTCTCAATACCAGCTTTGGAAGGGACTCCATCGACAGGAACTCCCGGGCCTCCAGAGGAGCCCAGGCCACCGCCAACTCCGGGGTCATTCACAGCCCACAGCTCCGACCTCAATGGCTCCGGCTCAGCGATGGTCACCTCCGCCCTAGGAAATTCTTCGCCAACCAGATCCTGATCAGTGGTCTCCAGTACAATGCTGTACGATGACCCAATCCCTTCAGACGCTGCCACATCACATATCGTAAGTCATTCACAAAACAAAAAATCAGGAAAAGCAAAAGAACTCCCCAAGGAGACGCCTTTCACCGGGAACTCCTGGTCGCCCTCGGAGGCCCCGACGACCCGGCCAGACCCGAAGCCCTCAGCTCAGTATACACACTAAGAGGAACGTCTTCGTCCCCCAGATGGACTCCGTCACCATCCTGCCCACTAAGCGGTGGATCAGGCGGAACCTCACCTAAGTGGTTGGCATCACCGGATCCAGTCACACCAACAACAGTGACAGCCGCTGGTGGCGTGCAAAATTTTGGTAGCAATCTAGAGGATGACAGCAAAGCGAAATAGGTAGCACGGTCCTCGTCGTGGACCTAAAACATCGGGACATACAAATAAAGGTGGTGAACGTGAAACAAAAACAATACACAAGCTACAAAACACCAACCTGGGGAGGAGGGCGACGAGACAAAAATCCTTCCTAAGTTGCGCTGGCGCAGAACGCTTCTCAAGATCGAAGATAAACTTCAATCGTCTATCAGCAACAGCCGGATCAATCTTCTCAGGCGCCTCCCGAGTATTGTCTTCTCCCCCGACATATTCAAAGGTCGGATGCTCCCTCTCCTTGCAAGGTTGGCAGCGCCTGGCGATAAAGCTACAAGCAACCCGCATGCCGTCAAGAGTATCACGATCAATCAATTTCAACAGCTCCTTCACCTCCTCCAAGCCAGCTGCGAAGGCGTCTCCGACCAGCTTGGCCGACTCTTAGGCACCAGCACAGTGTCACATGGCGCACAGGGTTCTTCCTGGTGGATATAAAACCACCTTGATTTGTGGCCCGCAAACTTAGAATGCAGCGGCATCGAAATGTATTTCCCGGCCATACCATCCCGAAGTTGCAGATACACTGACCCAATAACACCGGAAGATCCAGTCCCATTGGGCTTGAAGTATCAGAACAAATCAAAATGGGGATAAATCCCAATAAATGCCTCACACAGGTGAATGAAGGTCACAATATGCACAATCGAGTTCGGGTTCAAGTTGCACAAGGAGATCTCGTAATACCGCAATGAACCGCGAAGAAAGGGATGCACCGGAATCCCAAGGCCACACCGAAAGAATGGCTCGAACACTACAAGCTCACCGGTGTTCAGAGTCGGAAACTCCTCACCAGTCGCCGACCGCCATCCGCCAACCTCTTTGTCTGTGAGTATACCACCAAAAACAAGTTCATTGATCTCATCCTTGCTCAAGGCGCATCGTGTCCAATGTTTCGCCCACGGCGGCACCACCAACTCCTTGACATCGGCATTCGATATCGGCGGTGCAGTAGGCCTCCTAACTGTCGTCGCCGCCCTATTCGCCGCCTCCATCGCCGCAGACGGCTTCACAGCACCACTCCTCTTCGGCGCCATTGCAAGACTAAGGCCTCAAAACCACAGCGAAATATGTGAAACCAAAGAGGGAAGGCGACGAAGGGCGCAAACGGGAGGAGATTGGGGAACACAAAGAGATTTATTGCAAATGGAAGCGTGAAAAGCAAACCGTTGTCGCTAAGTCCACCTTTTATACTAAGCAGCGTGGCACTTTGCCTCCAAGGGTTTTTGGGAAACCGTGACGGCTAGTGCACGACCGCCACGACGTCCGCATTCCGCAGGCGATTCGGTTTACATGGGCCGCTAACCGTGGTTATTTTGGCCCATTTACCATATCAATCATAATTTCTTTCAAATTAATTTCCTTAATTACGAATAATGATTCCCCAAATCTTGCTAACTCCACAGTCCCAGGGACTGGTTGTACAAATTTTTTCGATAATTTTCTTCGCAGGTACAGTACTTGAGCTGCACTAACCTGGTCGTCAGACTTCACCAACTACCAAAAGCAGAGTTACTCAGGGACTTCCCCAACAACGGTTATGACTCCTGTAGATGGTCGCCACCTCCCAACCAGCCTCGGGGACTCCATCGACTATATGACCCGAACAAGGCTCTCGGACTACAACCACGGCGAAAACGGAAACAACTCATCACACCAAAAACTCGGGGACTAAAACTCGAGGACTGCGAAAGACTGCAGCACAACATGATCGTGATACAAGAACCATCTCGCTCCTTGCATCAGGCTCGGGGACTACGGGTATTCGCAGTTGTTTTTTTACAAAACTTATGTTTCAGTCTTTGGCTATAATGTTTACACATTTTCTATCTTTTATAAAGCTTTGCACCACTTGCATACTTCACCTGCTACCAAGCTCGGGGACTAAGTGTTGTAAAATGAGGTTGCTACGCTAGCCAGAAAACAAAACTTTTCGACCTCATAAACCAGGATCTACTGCTAATTACAGGTTACGGGATTACCACTAGACGCGCAGGTGCAGCGGAAGACGACTTGATGTAGTCGTGCGCGTCGCAGCAGGCAGTGCAGTTGCGTGGTCGTCCGTCTCAACGTCCCCTTTGCGCGGTTCGTCCTTGTGCTCTAGATGCAGCACCTCCGAGGAATCCCACACGTGCAGGGAGGAAGCGTTGCGCCTCCGGACTGCTAGGTCCGCGAGGAGCAAAAGGCGCGAGCGTGGGGAGGCGACGGCGGCTGCCTAAAAGCGTGGATCAATTCGCCCCGTGCCCACCCCTTGCTTATATAGGCGTCCTAACGAGCTCTCACGGTGGAGGCCCATTAGAAACCCTAAACCTAGTCTAATTCGGGTCCAACCCGAATTAGGCTTCCAGCCCCTTAAGCGTGCGACCCTATGGGCTCACGCATACATAGACATGGCCCAAGTACTCTTACTCGACCAATAGTTGATAGCGGCCTCTAGCAAGGCGTGTCAACTCCTATGCATACGCTATGATCATATCAGACGAACCACTATGACCATGTACAAGTTATTCCCTTTGCCACTCGATATATGGTTCAACTCGTGGGTTAACACTTAACTCAAGCACGGCCATGCATTTGTTGATCCAATCACATGAGTGATCCAGTGATATCTCTCTCACGAAGAGAGGGGCAAATTCCATCTTGATTGTCTATGTCTCACAGCATGTTTCCCGACCACCCAAGGGCCACCTTTATAACTACCCAATAACGGAGTAGCGTTTGATAGTCTCTAAGTAGATCGTTTCACATCTTGAGTACATACCACAATCTCAGGTCTAAGGACATAATGTACATGACATGAATAGAGACTTTCTCTTGTTGGGTCAGTCCAGCCTACATGTCTCACATGTGCCCACATTATTAGTTTGACATCTCCATGTCTATGACTTGTGAAACATAGCCATCAACTAATACATGTGTTGGTCTAATATTCAAGTGTGCTCTTACAAGAATGCCGACCAGGGACAACTTTTAGAATAACTATTCAGGTAATTGAGTTCCACAAACAATTCACATAATTCTCAATCAATACTAGTTGTCTATAATGGATATTCAAAGAACACTTTATTAATCATGGACGCAATCGGAATATAATCATCTACATGATTAGCTCTAGGGCATATTCCTAACACTAAGTGGGTACACTTCACCTTGCGGTGAATGTACTGATTTTTTTCTCGACAAACTCTGCTTTTTCAATGTCGTTTTTGCAGAGTCTAAGTGGGTACACTTCACCAGGAAAGGACATTCAAAATTTTCTTCTTTAGCACGTCACATCCTTCCAACAAGCAGCCGCAACCTCCGACCAGGCGAATTATTCGCAGATCATGCTACGATGCTCTCGACTAATCCGACCTAGTTGAGAGGCTTCTCCGAGAAGTACCGTGACCAGGCAACCTGGTCGGAACTCTGCAACGACGAAGGCGACCAGCCGGGCGCCTCCAAGGACGACGTCGCGGACTCTCCAGAAGGATGCAACGTGCTTGGGGCCTTGTTGGGGATATTACCTCGGCATATCCCAGGGACCTTTATGGGCCTACCAACTAAAAGGCGGCCCAGACCGTGAGGCCCTGCAGCACGCGACCATCCCACCGTGCTCGCCAGGGACTCTGAAGAGCCTTGCTCGCCAAGAAAGATCCTAGTAGATAGACTTGGATCCCTTACCTTGAGGGACCAATTGTAATCTGTTAGGATATGGAAACTGTAACCCTGCTCCCCAGCTATATAAGGCGAGCAGGGACCCCCTCGAAACCTCCCATCGGCACCTCGTGTAACCTAATACTCATATCAATCCAGCCACCAAAACAAAGGACGTAGGGCATTACGGCGACTTGCCGGCCTAAACCTGTATAAATCGTCATGTCTACGCTCTCTGCGTTACGCTTGATCATCGTCGCCACACCTCCGCCTACAATCTACTACCGTAGGGTACCCCCTAGGTAGACTGCGACGCATATTTCATCGACAGAGTCCTCTATATTTGGATAAGTGATTTTTCAAAGGGAGTTGAAACTAAGTCAAGGTTGGATTATTTTAAGGCTTCTTCCTTATCCATCCATGACATGCATTCTAGCCACTGCTATAGCATCTCCTGGTCATCCTTGGGGTCTTCATGACCAAAGTCAAGGATGGGTTTGGGTTGGAGATCTGAGCTGTCTTTGAACATGAAAGGGCAAAAAGGAGTTTTTGTATGGCTTATCTCTCCTTCTATGGCATCACTTGACATGCCATCCTCAACTTCTTCCCAGGGGAATAAGAATGTTTTTAAGATAACCCTTCTTGCAAAGATTTGAATTATATTCACTTGAAGTTCCCTTATGAAACTTGGAGTCTAAATCATCAGTATTGGAAAAATTAGAGTTTTCCAAAGGTGGAATTTCTTCTCCCCTTGGAGGATTTTGAGCTATTGATGGTTTAGGATTGATAGTTAAATCTTGGGATTGGAGTGGTTGTGATTTAGCTATCAAAACTTTCTGTCTAGAAATTGATTCTTTCTCCTTCTCAGGGATTGGATTTCAAATGCTAGGACAAGGGGTGTTTCCACTTATTATGTCAAGCTTACGCCTATCCTCACTAGCAGACAAAGAAAAGAAAACTCCTCCAGAGGCTATATCAAGGGATTTTCTCCACTTCTTACTAAGACCCATATAAAAATGTTGAAGTAAGGGGTTTGGAATACCAAGATCTGGGCCAGTGAGGGTAAGGTTAATGAAACGATCCCATGCATCGCAAAGAGATTCTTCTTCTAGTTGCCTAAAAGTTAAAACCTCTTTCTGAAGGTTAATTACCTTGAAGATTGGAAATTAGTTTATGAGAAATTTAGTCCTTAACATCTTCCAATCTCCTTGCACACTACGTACATTAAGTTTATATCATTGTTTAGCTTTTCCCATCAAGGAGAAGGGAAAGAGCTTACATTTTAAGGTCTCATCGGGCATGCCTCTTATGCGTAGGAGGTCACAGATCCGAGCAAACTCTTGTAGGTGTGGGTAAGGGTTTTCATTATCTTCTCCCGAGAAAGGTTTTTTTCTGAACTAATTTTATATAACCCGGGCATATCTCAAAACTAGATGTTGTGATAGGCTTTGAACAATTTGGTGGTCTAAAGTCTATGCCCGAAGGTTTAGCATATTGATAGATAGGAATGTTATTATCCATGCTAAACAAGATATGAAAGTATAGATAAGAAGAAAGAATAGAAGAGGTGAGGTGAATGATAAAGATAAAAGATAAGGATCAAGGATAAGAGAAAAGGTTAAGAAAGGTTCGTAGTTAACTCAGCAACCGTCTCCCCGGTAACGGCGCCAAAAAGCTTGTTGGTATTTTAAAGATGCACACAGAAAAATCCGCAAGCGCACTGATACCGTTGTAGCTTTCACCCGGGGGGTTTTAAATATCGTATCCACAGGGAAATGTGTGAGATAAACTACGCGGTAACTTAACCAAAAGGGGTAGATAAAATCTAGGGTATAAACTAAGGTATAAGGTAATGATTAAACTAATGATAACTTGGTTGGAAATGGTAATCAAGGATGGGGTCGATAATAGGAGTATAGAGAGGATAACTTAGGTCTTCTAGTTCTAACTTGGGTAAGATATATGTCTTCTATGATTCATTTGGGGCCATTATCTAGAAGGGTCGCAAATAGAGTACGCCACAACTTAGATAACTATACAACCTACGAGGTCCTATAAATGAGAGGTGGACTACAGAGGACTCAACGCACCTGTCACGTACATGATCTACCATCATCCGGAATATAGGGGACATTCATGTTTACCTAAGTCCAAGTACGACACTTACACTTACGATAAAACTCTAACCCAAGCATGCATAAGGATTAGAGCACTCAAAAGAGCCATGAACCGAAGAAGAAGCATCGATAGGCTGGCACCTCCTCCACAACTCTTCCCTTGCTCCCCATCTCTCTATTATCTAGATCTAAGAACTAATAACTAGAGAGGTTGTTCATTCGGGGGACACCTCTGACCTATGATGAATCTCTGAATGAATTGAATTGAACTGGGATTAACTGAGATGCCCCAGGGGGGGTCTGCCATCTTATTTATAGTCCAGTGGGGTGCACGACAGCCGTTGGATCAAACCGACCTAAGGTAGGCCGAGATGACTCCTCGTAGGCGGTGGAGGAACCTTCTAGAAGGGGGGCCGAGGTGGGCCCAAGGGGGTACCGGCCGGCATGGGGTGGGGCCGGCTGGCCCCACCTAGCAGCCGTCCCGGTCCCGCTTCCTCTGGGTGCCTTCTCGATCCTTCTTTAGTTAAATGGAAACTATCCCGTCATGGATTTATTCCGATATTTATTCTGATTTGCTTCCCCTATTATGCCTTTTCTATAATAGTCACTAGAAAATAATATAACACCAAAACTCATGGAATTTGTTAGATAACCCCCTATATTTCTATTATTTTCATGTGATTGATCCATTTATCATGTTTATAATTGTATTAAAAGTTGACACTAACTGCCGTCCACAGTTATCTATTGCCCCCAAGATGGATATCGTTTCAAATTTCAAAGAGACATCATGAAGACCCTAGTGTGATAGGTCTAAGTGCCATAAGGAGATGAAGGGCACTTAGTATAGATAGGGCTTCTATTTGATCTTTGACCGTACTATCAAGAGGGGTTAGAATGAGTAGCTTGACTTAGGAGAGCTTCATGACTTAGGTGTGGTGCACACTTGACAACCTTAGCTCTAAAAAAGCCCTAGATGACCTTAAGATAGCCTAGAACAACTTCCATTTTCATCGCGATGAAGTTTGGAGTTGAGAGAGCCCTTGTCTGGGCGACGGACGCTAGGGTCCGAGGCATCGGACGCTGTCCATCGCATCAGACGCAGGCATCGGACGTTGGGGTGAAACCCTAGGAGCATCCGCTGGCAGTACAAATAGGTTCCAGAGAGGCTCGTTTGCCATCGGACGCGTCTGTTGGCAAGGCATCAGACGTTGGGAGCGTCCGTTGTTTTATTTGATGGATTTTCCCAAAAACCGAGAGCAGCCAGTTTGCATCGGACGCTACCTCGCAGCATCCGTTGCCAAGTAACGGAGCGTTCGTTGGTTGAGGTTTCAAATAGGAACTAGCCGTTGGGCACGGCATCGGAGCGTCCGATGCGAACTTAAAGTGTCTGTTTTGTGTTGCCCACAGGCTATTGTTGAGAGGGAGTATTTATACCCCCATTGCTTGCCTTTCCAACCCGCCTTTGCTCATTTGGATAGCTGAGAAACACCTTGAGAGGTTTGGGAAGAGAGCAAGAGCCCTAGTGAGAGAGATTTGCGAATCCATCCATTGAATCCACTCACTAGTGAATCCAAGAGTTCAAGTGTGCATCCATCCATCTCATGAGGCTTGAGTGAGTAAAGTGAGGGTTCGAAGCTTGTTACTCTTGGTGATCGACATCACCTAGACGGTCCGGTGGTGCTCGGAGGAAGGTGATCGCTTGAAGGATTGTCGGCGGCCCTTCTCCATCGACTTGTGATCGGTTGTGGGTGGTTTACCAAGCCAAAGTGGCAAAAAAACAGCCCGTAGAGAGCACTCAACCCTTGCGCGGGTTGAGGGGGAGCAATACCTTGCGCGGTGCTCCAACGAGGACTAGGGGGGAGTGTCGACTCCTCGATACCTCGGCAAAACGTCCTCGTGTCAAGCTTTTCTATCCCTAGCTCCTTTGCATTCCGCAATTACATTCCGCACTTGTTCTTACATTCATACTAGAATTGTGTAGGGTGTTCTTACATTCCTTGGCTTGCTACCGCTTTGATAGTCTAAGACACACTTCCGGTAGGCATGGGGGAATTGGCATTGTTTAGGATTTCATATTTGCTTTAGAAATTTGAAATAAGCCCAATTCAACCCCCCCCCCCTCTTGGGCATCTTGATCCTTTCATAGCGCTGTCTAAAAACCCTTATATGTCCTATCTTGGTGCAAGATTGCAAGGATGAGGGTTCCGTAGACCTGCTCTCTTGATCGCTGGTGCACGCATGCGCTTGATGTGGAGAGACTACGACCAGGCAGTAGCGAAAAGAGGCAAAGACCTGAGCTCGATTAGATGCATTTTGGTGTGGCTGTTATGTTGTTTTTATAGGCCTATGCAACGAGATCTTATGTTGCAATCATGATCTAAAACCGTTTAGGACTCCTATTTACAAACGTAAAGGCCAAGTAATAAAAAATTAAAACTATAAAAAGAGGAAGTGTCACCGGCAAGGCGAGGATACAGATTTCGATGGACCACTTCTCATGTAGGTGTCGCACACCTATGCCCTTTGCGCTCAGATAGGCTAAGCGACCAAACGTGCGCATGTGGGCTTCTTTTCTCCTCCTCACACTAGAGTTGATGAAGTGAAGAGGATTTCTATATTTAAGTATGGTTACCTTCACTTTCCCAAGCAAGCTAGAACTAAATGCTCCCACTGTCCCTCTTTTGCTCACATGAATGAGCCTTGAGATTTCTCTAGAATTTCAGAACTTCCTATATTTTTGGCCAAACCCATATATTCTAACATCGACAAGCGTGAGCTCGGGTGAGAGGAGGTGCTTGGGCTCCAAGCAACACAAGTTCATGATTGGTCAGAGACAGGGGAGCAAGAGGTGGGGGTGAAGGGGAGAGAAAGAATAGCAACATGAGAGGGAGAGTTGTGTTCTCCTGGGAAGAGAATTTAATGAGAGAAGAAAAATAAATAAAAGAGGAAAAACTAAAATGTTGTCACACTTACACACGGGTCCTACAAATAAGTGCTAAGTCATTTGTTTATTTTACCTTTTGGGTGGCTTCTGTCAGCTAGAATCCAGAAGCTAAAACAAACATGCTAGTTGTTGAATTGACTTTTGAAAATCTAAGCACGTTGAGAGAAGCTTTAATTTTCTGGCTTTTTATGTCTTGAGAAGCTAAAAAATATTATAAAAGTTAATAGCAAAAGGCTAAGACAGAATTACAAAAACTAAAAGTTAAAATTCAGCATTCGAGCCAAAAGTCTAAAAACTATAGGCCAAGTAGTAGATAGATCCTAACAGAGATTTGGGACCTTGACTCGTGAGCTAATATAAATAGCTGAATGAACAATCAATAAAAGCTAGCTCTAGAACAAAAAGGAAATTACGAGTCATCTATTTAGACAAGCAGTGATGACTGCAGTTTCTGTGGTGACAAACAGGGACCATAGTATTGCTGGAGATGCTCTCTCAACCCCTAGCTTTGACATGATGCTTCGAGACCACGTTTGTGATGAGTGTCTCTGGTTGTGCGTTACGTGTCGAGGGTCGTTGGATCGGGGAATCTGGCGGCATATATAATTGGCCGGCCGGCTTGCATTTCTGGCCACTGAAAGAGATTATTCGTGCAGGCAGCATATATAACTTGCCTGCTTGCTTGAGATGTGCCAACCTTTGTGCCTGTGTTCGTGGGTATATGCATGCTCCTCTTCCACCTCTCAACGACTTCCTCGTCACTAATAGTACATGGTACATGCATAATATGCATGGGAATGGGACAGTGTAGCTTTTGGATGATGGAAGCTTAGCATCTGTCGTTCACATGCATGTCATTGCCATATATGCCATGCAGCATGGACAATCCCCAAACACACATGCATGGCGACCACGATTATTAGGTGGTGATGTGCTGATGCATGTGTGTAGCTGCGTGGATGGTGGGTCGTTGCGCGCGCGCGCGTCAGCACTCTCCTCTCTAGCTTAGGTATAGAGAGCTAGCATGCATGCATCATGCAGCTAAAGATGCCCGCCGGCCGGCCGGCCGGCGACTACGGAATAATCTATCTACAACCTCGCTCAAACCGATTAAACGGACCACGTACGCCAAGCTAAGACTGTCCACACTGTTATTCCTCTATATTCATCTTTTAAAAGGAATATTTTGTCTATACATATTTTTTTGCACACATCATATTCTATATCTCATACTCTATATCAGCTACCAATTAGACACATATATTTATACATAAAAGTTATCTAAATATATCAATGTGAGATCTTATTTTGAAAATTTTATTTAAATAAATTTAATGGTGTAATCGGAATTTAATTTGGATTTGTAGTTTGTGAATTATAAGTATTTTTAGGTCGTTTAAAATGTCGTGCGCGCATTCCAACATAGGTGAACAGACCCACTAGGCGCTGGTTTCTGCCGCGCGCATCCCGCGCATGTCGCTGCGTGGTGGGCCGCCTGTCATTGCCTGTCAGTAGCGCAGCTCCTCTACCGCGCGCCACAGGCACCGCATCGCTGTTCACTCCGGTTGATTAGCGTGACTATAGGGTAGAGCGTTGCGTGCTTTTTTACTGAAAAAACACCCTGTAGTGGGCATAGAGCACAGCCTAAGCTGCGGTCATCCCTCGATGATGCATGCGCGCACTAGGAGTAGTCCTCCTACGACTCCTATATTGCAGTGACCGCCGTCGTGTCCTGGTCGTCACTGCTGAGCATCTACCTACCTAGCTAACCGGCGGGGCTAGCTAGGGCGCGGCATGCACCAACAACGAACGAGAACGAACGGGAGTGCGTCACGTTAACGTGCCATCGATGATGGAGAGCTATATATAGCTAGAGAATACAGTACTCCTCGCTCGCTCCGTGTGTATATATATATATTATATATATATATATATATATATATATATATATGTGTGTGTGTGTCCTGATCATATTACGTGGAACGTTGGCATGTGTGGTGGTACTACAAATTATTGGCGGGCACCTATGGTTGCTCACTGTTGCATTGCTAGCTAGAATCTACATCTACTGTACGTACTCCTATGTCCTTAAATGTCTGTCTCTAAAAAACCATATTTCCTCACAGATACATTTTCCAGACGACATAAAAAATGACGGAGGGAGTAAGCATTTAGAGCACAGCTACGACGTTCTATCCATCGGTCAATCAGCATTCCGCGGCTAGAGCGCTAGCTAGCTACTACTCTTTTCTTCCTTGCTCTGCTGGGTCGATCGGAGGGGGTCCGCAATGGTTAGTTATTTGGCAGCTAGATGTGACGTAGCAAGAAAAAAAAGTAGAAAAAAGTATGAGAAAGTAATCATTAGATATGAGCAAATAGTCTATCTATTTCACGTAGTTCAAGACTATATGAGAAGAGTATGTGGGTCCAGTACTATATATTAGTCAATTTTATTGTCTCTCATTTTTACATCAACTGAGTATGCAGCTAATACTGGCTATTACCATTATGGATGCTGACTGTATTAAATAAACAACTCTGACTGACACGCATATGCCTGCCGGCAACAGCAACGACGGCCAACCCATGGATCGGAACCTGGGCGCCGGCCGGGCTGGTCATGTCCGACGATTCCTCCCACTCCATCCCGAAGGACCAGGAATTAATCTCGCATGCGGCGTATAAGAATCCTTATCGTTACTTCCACCGATCATGTCTGATCCATCCATCCGTCTATCTACCAAGGCACATGCTAGCAGCTAGCTGCATAAGCACCTCCTCAGTCCTCTCCGCGTCACTGTTGGACACCGCCGCACCCCGATGACGACATTGCATGCTATTCTTCATGATAGAACCATGTCGATGTGCTTTCTATTCAGCTCTCGTACGTATCTTTTTAGTTTTCATATTACTCTCTCCTTCGTCCGTTCCCAGAAACAACTTTGATAAGATATATATTAAAAAAATATTAATATTTATAGTACATAACTAGTATTATTAGAAAGTTTTTTAATCTAATGTTTTAATAACTTTATTTATTTAGAAATACCATGTAAATTCTAGAAATCAAGTTAAACTCACCGTGCAAACAAACGATGGATAATTTGGGACATGTTTTTGTGTGTGTTTTAGTTCCAATACCTATCTCAAATTAACTTTTAGAAAACCTTGCCAAAACCATATCATGTTTTGTACCCCGTGCATAGGCCAATTAATATCGTTGAAATCTAATAAATACATACTCCCTCCATACACATAAAACAAATCATTTTGAAAAAGGTTAAAGTCAAACGTTGGGAATATAAATTATAGATAACTTTTAAGTTGTTGCATTTGAAAATGTAAAAATCATATCAATAGGTTGGTCTTGAAAAAATACTTTCATAAAAATATACATATATTATATTTTAATAAATATTTTTAAAAAATAAGCAGCCAAAGTTACGCTTTGTAGACTGTGTCGCTGTCTAAAACAACTTATTTTATGGGTATAGAGGGAGTAGATGAGAAGTATCATATTATGATATTCGAACAAACGAACCCACCTTTTAGTTAAGATATTCTATGTTGCCTACTACGCTCCCACCTGTTCAAAATCATAAGACGTTTAAGTTTTGTTTTGGATACTTAGCTTTTGCTATGCATTTAACTATACACTATGTCAAAATATATAGCAAAAACAATATTTCTAGAAAAGGCAAAGCATCTTATATATAATTTGGAATGAAAGGAGTACCTCTAAACATAAGTCCATTTAAGGATTGCAGTTGGTCATATCTCAAGCAATCAATATTAAAGATCATATATCTTGACACCTCCATTCTCAAAAATATGTTGACATAGATCAAGCGATTTCGTACGAAGATTCAAAATTGAGGATGGTCATGCCCTCTTTTGGCCCAGCTTAAGCTCCACCATCATTAACCACAATTTACAATTGGTGTTATTTTATATTCTTTGTGTTTTTACAGAATTATCAATCTAGATCCTCCCTCGTCCTTGTAAGGCATTGTTCCCAACACTCCAAGTTCTCCAAATAGGCATGAACAAAACAATAATTACCTCGACAGACAACGATCAATGATTGGCAACAACCCTTTATAGACTTATGAGTCAGGACCTTTATAATTGCATTGGAAACATCCAATATCTCCTCATTGCACCATGTGGACACGTAGCATGTAGAAATTTCTTACAAGCATGACAACATTCCTTGTTAGGATGGCCACATAACTCGGTTGACTTGCATTGATGTATGTGGTGGTAACACTTGTACCACCGGTCATAGTTTTCTTCATGGAGTATTGATAGTATAATATGGATTATTATTATTATTATTAGCAATTGAGTCATTAAGAAAATATGTTTCCTTATTGCTAAACCATACTTTTTATAGACATATTCTTTTAAAGTGCATCTATCCCCTTAGTGGGTTTTGGATGATTGAATGACAACACGATTAAAGATCTAACATATTCTTTAAGTGTTGGACAAGAAATTGATTAACTCATAGGTATTTGATTAAATTATATAAAGCTGAAATGATGTATTGTTGTATAAGCAATCTAGTTCAAGCACAAGACAATAATGCAAATGGAATTAATGCAAAGGATTATTTATGGTGGGATCTCCATAATCTATGTGAAGTCCAGCATGAGAAGAATTTATTAATGAGGCATGAGGGATTGCATATGTAATGGTCTCATATTTGAAGCTTGCCGAAGTTAAATGAAAAAAAGACAACAATACAATACAAATAAATGGTTGATTCAACACAAGATGTGACTTGACGGCTTGAGATGGTGAAAATAGCAAGGAAAGGCTTCAAGGTACTAAGAAAGAGTGAAAGGCAAGTGATGGCTTGGTGGCCAAGAGCCTAGCTAAGGTGAAGAAGAAAGCACATGCATTTAGTTGAGGTACTACTCAATCTATGAAGGTCTATATCTCTTGTATACTATGTTGGAACACTAGAGGGGGTTGTTTCACTTGGATTTGGAGTTGGAAACTCCCGCACTAATCATTTTTGCTGTTAAAAGTGTTAATTTTTAGAAATGCCTATTCACTCCCCTCTAGGTGACATCCTCCTTTCACTCTTAGAGTTAGTTATTTAAGGAAACAACTTTCACAATATAAATGACAGCAAGCATTGCATACAAATACTTTGATTTAGTTCTTTTATACATATTATAATGGCTTAAGTGGATAGTCTACACATCTGCAGGGGGTTGCTCCGAGTTTTTCAAGATGGCAACATTTATTTTGCAAATTGGTTATTGTTATTTTAATAATGTTATAGTGAGTAATTTAGATGTAGATTTAGGAGTTATTTAGATTATATTTCATAATAACATATGTGATCAATTTAGACATAGGATTTTACTTATTTTTTATAAGAGCAACATAGGTGAAGTTATTTATGTAATGCCATAGGAGGGTAATTATATGCATTCTTAGATGTTTACTTTTGTTACTTCATTTAATGAAAAATATGGGTAATTTATAAGTAAAAAAGGTATGCTAGCTATTGCTATTATCAACAAAATCATTTTATGAAGCTTTGCTTTTTTGTGAGGACTTATAACATTTCTTTCTGTTTCTAGTGGATTTTAGAGAGTTCAAATTAAACAATAATTGTCAAAAGTTAAGTTATGCAACCACCAAAAGAGGTACCAGCTACTCAACCTAACAATCTTTTGTCACACCTAGTTTTAAAGACAAAACGGATGCATAAACCTTACGTGTGCCCAGAGATCAGTCACACACACATAAGCCGACAAATTATCAAAAATGTACCATTACAGGTGTTTATTACATAGCGAATAAGTATCTAATTAAAGTCTATTACATAACAGCGGAAATAAAAGATAACTCTCGCGAAACTCCATCGCACAGGGACGTCAACTGGTTGACCCCAAACCTAGTTGTCCTCTGGATACTCCTCATATCCTTGATAATCTGGTACCCATCCGGGATTTTTGTCCAAATATGAAAAGTAAACAAGCGTAAGTACTTCTAGTACTCAACAAGTATATATGGGGTTCATGAGGCTCAAAAGGTTGACATGGTTTACTGCGGTAGGCATTTTTAGTTTATTACAAAACTTTACAAGTGGTGAATCAAAAGTTATGCTTAATCCCCCAAATTAAACTGTATGATCATATAAACAAATGAAAAAATAACATAGTATCATGATAAAGTGATTCATAATAACAAGCAACAAGTAAACAAAGTTTCTGTGAGTTTTCCGGGCCGCTCGTGTCCGTAAGCACGGCTGATATATCAGTTTTTAACACTCTGCAGAGGTTGTACACTTTACCCATGAGTCGTGTTACCCATATGCCCGGGTTTATAACTTCCAAAACACTGCCGAGGTGAGCGGGCAGGGTACACTATGAAGTCTTTCAGAGGGGCTCGTTGACATACAACAGACAGTACGGATCCACGGGCAAGGGGTATACGGGGACCCCTCGATGGTACACACGCGCAGCGGAAGCCACTCCGGCCGTACCCCGCAACCGCGCGTCAATGGCAACTTTCGTGAACTGTCGCATGCGAGAGAGTGACCCTAATACTGAACTAAAGCCAGATCCATGTAGCTCTCATGGTTGTACTGTATGTCCCAGCTTTTGCTGACAGATAGGATCCTAAATCCATGTTGCTAAAAAGTCAAGTTTTACTTTATCATTTCATATAGTCATTAATCAAGATTCAAGATCATGCTTTGTTAAAAAGGAGCACTAGCAATAACTACCCATATGCAAAGATAACCCATAGGATCTCAAGGTTCAAGGTAACACTTCTAGGTAAGTCGTATGGTAACAAGATTAGACGCATGCATATGATTAGATTTGAAAACATCATGAATAGGACATCAAGGAAGATCCCATATAATACTTGCCTTGCTCAAAAGGTTCCTGCTGCTCCTGCTCAACAAAGAAATCCTCCTGGTAACCCACGTACTGCTCACCGTCTATACTCGATCACCACATCAACGTACAATCATACCGAGACATATCATGCAAACAAACAAAGGCTATAGATTAGAACAGTACACCAACCATAATAAAACAAGATTAAAAGTTTATAAAACTAATCTGCGTCTCACTACGATCACATAGACGTTTGAAACACGAAAAACGGAGCTATAACGAAGAAGATATGACCTAATCAAGTTTTATAATTTAAACTAGAGATTAAAAGAGATTACGTGATTAAATATTTTTAAAGGTTGTCTAACATGATCTATGAACTAACTAACACATAGATTACGCCGATACGATCCTAACGCAATTTGAATGGGTGAAAAAGGAGTTAAAATGAATATTTTATGAGCAAAAGAAAATGGATGGCAATTCTGTAATTAAGGGTTTTCTATTTATTTTTGAAATAAAACAAATCCGAAAAGAAATACGTTTTCCAGAACTGAAAACGTAAAGAGGGAAGGCGCTTTAGGACTGCGGGTTATGACTTAAAAAGATCAGGGTTTCTTTTGCAAAACTGCAGGCCGAAGGGGTATCGGTCAATTGGATCCGTCTGATCGCGAATGGACGGTCCAGATTAGATCAGGGGGGAGGGAGCGGTGGCGCACGGTGCCCGGAGGCGGGGCAGACGGCGGCGCCATGGCCGGACAGCGGCGGCGCGGTTCAATCTGCCGCGGTGGTGCACGAAACTCGTCGCGGAAAGGACCGGGAGAGAGAGGGGGAGATGGCGAACTCGAAGGCGGGGTCGATTGGACCGATTAAACGCCGCATGTGGCGGTGCTTGCGGCACAGCGGCTCGGCATGACGGCGGGCGTGGAACGGCGAAACAGAAAGGTTGGGGGAGGGAGAGCGAGCTCCTAGGGGCTCTCCTTACCACAATGCGAAGTTCGTGGAGTGGTGGAGCGGAGCAGAGGAGCTCGGCAAGCGCAGGACGACGGCGGTGGCTCTGTGCTTGGCGGTGCGGCGGCTCTGGTGGCTCGGTGGTGCCTGGAGGAGGTCGGATGGAGGCGGTGGGGTGCGGGGCCTCGGCTTTTATAGCCCGGGGTGCTCCGCAGAGAAGGAAGGGGATCAATCCCGAGCTCCCATCGCGCTCGGCAGCAAGGAAGGCGTCCGTGCGCAGAAAGGAAAGGGAGGGGAGGAGGAAGAAGGAAGGTGGGAGGAGGAACTAACCTGTGGGGCCCACCTGTCAGCGTGGGGAAAGAGCTGAGCGCGTCGGCCTGCGCGCTGCCGCGGCGGCTGGGCTGGCCTGCTGGGCCGGGGCGAACGGGGGAAAGAGCTGGGCCGGTGAGGGAGGGCCTTTGGGCCAGAAAGGAAGAAGGGAGGGAGAGGGAAAAGAATTGCATGTTTCTTTTATTTCTGGAATTTCCAAAATCATTTTCAAAGCACTTTTGAACTCAAGTTTTGAAATTTGAAAATGCCAAGCAATACCAAACATTATGCAGCAGCATGAATGCAACAAAAATGTTTCTACCATTATGGTGACTTTTATTTTATGAAATCTTAATTAATTTTCCTATGTTTGGATGGTCACAACAAATGCATTTATCAAATTTTTAAACTATTTTTAAAAAGGGTGCAAATTTTTGGGCGTTACATCTTTCAATGATAATTAATAAGGTGTCACACAATGGGGACAAATCTTGCTAGTGCAAGGGTGGAAGGTGTGGAGACACAAGTAAATGTTAGCATCCCACAAAAAAGTAAAATGTGAGTAGAAAAACTTTAGGTGCACATTACAATTCTTTGGACCCAAATATGATGTGATGTAGCACATATTGGAGTCTCAAGGAGGAGCTAAAGAACAAGACTTCTCTCGAACGATTTTGACATGAAGATAACGAGTCCTCATGTAGGACTAGGTCCATTTGAGATATATCAATATTAATTAATGAAAGGGCCTAAATGGCCTAGAGGGGGTGAATATGCGTATCTAAAAACCTGAAACTCAAAATTCAAATGCGGAAGTTAAACCTATTGGTACCATCGGTGGGTTTGGACCTGTACTACCGGTGAGAGGTCACCTGTATTACCGGCGCAAACCAACCGGTACTACCGGTCCCCTACTGAATCTAAAGAATCAAGGGAAATGATGTTTAGATTTCAGATCTGAATTTTTCTTCGCACTCCTTGATGATGTTGAGGTAGATGATGGACTCCCCTTGGCTTGCTCCTTCACCAAATTGTAGATCGGGTTCTCACAACCTATGAACAAAGAGGAATAGGGAGAACACGAAGAACAAGTAATAACACAAAAGATCTCAAGAACAATAAGCACATGAGACACATGATTTATCCTGAGGTTCAGTCCCCACTAAGGAGTTCCTACGTCCTCGTTGTTGAGGTGACCATCAAGGTTGCGGTCTCTTTCACTTCCTTGCCTCTCTCAAGCCCCCACGACGAGTGCTCAAGATTTCCATTAAGAAACAAAGGGGTAATACAAATGCTTCGGGGTGCCCTCACAAATGAATCAACACGGGCAACCACGAAGAACACCTAGCCATCTAGGGTTCCAAGAACCCAAGAGTGACAAATGCAAATCAAAGCCGGCTAGATGCAGAGTCCAAGTGCTCAAGTCATAGATCAATGCTCCCCGCTCTCTAATCTTACTTCTCTAGCTCAGATCTAGCAAGAATCAAAGTCAAAGAGCAAAGAGGGAGAGAGGGTGAGTAAATGCTTGGAGAGCTTTTTCTGAAGGTAGGCGCAATGAATGAGTGGGTGAGTCAGTGGGTGAAGGGAGAAGGGAAAAGATATTTATACTCCCAGCTCCCGAAGCGTACTACCAATGTGCATCAGACCGTTGGAGCTGCGCACTAGAGTTGGACACCCCGAATAGTGTATCGGCTTCACGATTGGAACGACTTATCCTTCCAATTAAGTGCAGGGCAAGCGTTCAACGTGACCAGAGGGACGACAACACAAACAATCATTAGTTGACACAGTCGAGGCACTCCCTTCCAAAGTACAGGGAGTTTCCCACTGATCTTAGTTCGATTAACCAATCCAGCTATCATATCGAGATAAGCCTTGTCATGAGAGTAGGATATTCACCTATATCTCACGGGCAATGGGAATCACTCGACTTCTACCGAACTATGCCAACTAAGCACGATGGACACGAGGTTACTTAGGGTAACAAGGATAGCGGTAAAGTAGTATAGCAAGGTAATATGCATCAATGGTTTCACACAACTCCTAAACTTAATGCATCAAGAATAAAGAGATAATTAATAAATGTTAGACTTTTGCAAACCGAGAGAATGCTCCGGGGCTTGCTTTGCTCAAAGGTGTTGGGGACGTGGTTCGGGCACTCCTACAACTGCTCCTCTTCACCGGGGTCCTTGAGATGCACCTCCTACATGGCTAGCTCCTGCTCCTGGGTTACGTTCTTCGGGTTCTCATCCTGCAATCCTGTATGATGCGGTGTACGAATCGATAAGTGCATATGATATGATGGATAATGCTAAGATGCCATGCATGATGAACACGTTATGCACAATGTATGACTGCACCACTTCTCTTTAAAGGAATCAGGTTCAAGGGCACTATTACATTTTAATTAATACACTCGATTATTTAATTACCCCTTTCTAGTCATAAGAGAAAACACTTGAAAATATTTTGTACTATGAAAAGCATCAAACTGGACAGTTTACATTTTTCTCTGCTAGCATAAAATATAAGGATATTACATAAAAAGTATCAAGTGTTAATTACTTAAAAACAATTTCTAAAATTAGTCAAAGTAGCCAATTAATACCTTTTTAAGCCCTACACAGATTTGATCAATAGAACATAGGGTAAATATTATTTTTCTGAGATAGAACATCACTACAGTAACTCAACAAAACAAGTTTCACATTTTTCTGAGCTTTACTTTATTTATTATGCATTTTCCAAGTTTCTGCAATTAACAAGATTTAAATAATCTTAACAGAAAAATTTCACAAACTTGACATGCAAATATACCAAAATGTAGATCTCGACAAAAGAAACCTAACAAAACTGATTTTGGTATTTTTAGGAATTTTCTACGAATTTATATGAATTTCCAAAGATTCAAACTGAAATAACAAATTCATTTTCATTTATTTTCCCAAGGAAAAACGCTACGGACACCCGGCTTCGCACACACAAACGCGCAGGCAATGACCGACAGGTGGGGCCCTGGGCCCACATGTCAGCCACACACGAGGGCCGCGCACTGCTCGTCGGCACAACTCGCCGCCGACAAGGTCTCCGGCGACGGGGAGACCCCCAGTGGGTTCGCATCCCCAAGGCGAGGCCCCTGGTGTCCTTGACTGGGCACGGGGGAGCTCACAGCGAGCTCCGAGCCGGCAATGGCGACGCAACGGAGACGGGCTGCGGTGACCGGACGTCTCCGGCCGTGGCACGGCGCGGAGGGCCGGGGTCGAAGCTCGAGGAGCTTCCGCGGTGCTCGGCAAGCAAGATGGAGGGCGAAGTGAGGAGAGGGTGGCACGGAACGGCCTCGGCCGCGCGGAGCAGAGCTCTGGCGAGCCCGTGGCAGCGACGGCGTAAAATCGCTGTGGTGAGCGGACTTACCATGGCAAAAGAGCGACGTTGCAGCTGCGGGGTGAGGTGGAGGAGCTACTGGAGGCACAGAGGAAGACGGGGTCGAGCGAGGCAGCGAGAACGATGCGAGGTCACCGGTTATGGCATCGGCGACGCGGTGTGGCGTCGGCTACTGCTGCTGCTTGCGAGGGAGAGTGGGAGTGTGAGAGAGTGAGGGTGAGCGAGTGAGTGCGGGGACTGAGCAGGGGTAGTGGGCGCGATCGGGACGGCCACCGCCCCGGCCGGCCGTATGTCGGCGGCCGTGTGGCGTGTGCTGGTAGGGCGAGCGGTGTCGCGGCGCACGGGAAAGTGTTGCGTCGGCCCAGCAAGCCAGGTAAGCCTTTTTCTTTTCTTTTTCTATTTTATTTCTTTCAGTTTTTGTTTGAATTGATTTTTGACAATGTAGAAATGCTTTTCAGGATTTGGTCAAAATAGGAAAGTTGGTCCATTAATTAAGTTCTACATTTTTGCAAAAAAAAGCAAAGTCAGATTCGGATTAGTTTTTAAACTATAAATAAGAACTCCATTTTTAAATCCATAATTCATTATTTAGGTTTCTTGTCAAATTCAATTTAAATCTTAGAATTCAAACTTGCAACTATACTATTATTCACTCCATAAAACAACAACTCAACACTTAGCAATTGCATTGGTCTAAAAGTTCTATAAAACTTCTTTCTTCTATTATTTACAAATTTTCAAACAATAAATGCTTATATGAGATGAATGCTAAATGACATACATTGATGCTAATGCAATGAAGGTCAAGCTTAATTAGTGATGGATTATAGAAGCTTAACACTTGAGGTGTTACAGGTGACTCTAGTAAATTGCTTGTGTTATTGAGCTACCACGACTTGGTGGTTAGGTGCTTGTGGTGCCCTTGTGTAGGGCTATGCATTAGAAGCCTATTAGCTTGTGTATCACCAAAGTGATTGGTCAACTCAACGGGGGCTGGCGTGCCGACAAGCATGTGAACCTAGAGAGCAAATCATTGTGTTCATTATCTATTGCTCACTCTCTTAGTATTCACTTGGTATCTATATTTATTGTCATTGCTCTTGCCGGTCTTGGTAAAATCCTCTATATCACTTGTATTACCTTTACTTCTTCCTTATTCTAGTGATGGCACTTGTTAGCTTAGTTGAGTAGCAAGCTTTTCTAGTTAGTATTAGATTTCTAGCTTCTCTCTCTCTCTCTCTCTCTCTCTCTCTCTCTCTCTCTCTCTCTCTCTCTCTCTCTCGTCTAGGTGTAAAGTAACAACATAGCTCTTGCTTGACATAGAGATCATAAGTAAATAGAATTGCAAATAGGTGGGCTTGCCTAACCTTTAGAATCAGAGCAAATTTACCACTATGTTATTTACTAATAAGTTGCTTTAGTATTTTGTAGATTTTTTTATTAGACTATTCACCCACTCCTCTAGCCATTTAGGACCCTTCAGCCACTCGCCTGGGCCACCATCTCGCGCCTACCAGAGGGGCTGCTCGCCTAGATCGCCCCACGCACCTGCTGGAGGGGCCGCTCGCCCAGGCCGCAGCATCCTTGACGGAGAAGGGAGTGAAGGGGAGGAGCGCCTGCCTCCACCGTGGGGGAGAGAGAGGGGCTACACTGTGAGGGAGAGGGAGAGGGTAGCATTGTGGGGTTGGCGGCATGCTCAGGCCACTGCGAGTGGAGAGGGAGACGAAGGAGTGGGAAAGTGTGGATAGAAACCCTAGGTCTTTGTATATATACAATGACTGATATCGAGTCAAGATAAGGTGTCTGCTGGGGCACTATTTTTATAGGTGGGTCTTATAGTATGCTCATCTTCAAAAATAGATTTACCGGAACTGTTGTATAAAGATAACCGCATTGGTTAATAGGCATTAACCGAGGCAGTTGCTATCTTGGCTACCCTTAACCGTGGCAGGCAACCGACACGTCCACCTTGGAGGCCATTTGCTAAACGCTGCGCAATTTTTTTTCAGTGGTAGTGTGATTGTACCTATTCACAAATAAACCTTAATTAGAAACAATTATTATTTTCCCTATGATGCATGCCTTCTAAACAATGTAGCGGTGCTAGAACTTTCCTGGCTACGGTATATATATATATATATATATATATATATATATATATATATATATGAATCCACAGATCTACAAAAAAAAATGAACTACATATAGGGCATATATACGTGTAGCAACAATTTGATGCCAGTTGTATAGATGGTTTGTTGGAATGGACCACACCACCACATTTCCAAAACTAGAAATAAGATGGGCAGAAAGCTTAGATACTACAGGAGTGTCAGTTCGGCTTCATGAACACTGCAAGTTGTCCTATGCCCGCCATTAGCATGCACGCAACTAGCTCCCCGACTAATCATGGCCCAAATCTTCCGAAACTTCTTTTGTATCCATGGAAATCGTATAAAAACTCATGGCAAGAATATTTTCTTAACGGTTTCAGAATATCATCTTTGGCCACTTGCCAGCAGCACATATCTCCGTTAGAAACTGGAAAAAGGAACTTTATTTGGCGAAGATTACCGGGACCGGCCCCAAGACCTTTACTGATTGTCCTATATTTGTTCCATGCATAGTACGGTTAGAGCTTTGCATCTACTAGCATCTAAGCTATAGCTACTAGCTCGAAATAAACCATCCACGCATCGAAATTAATTAAATTGGAATATAGAGAGGATCCTAGATAGTTGTGGTGAGTTGTGACGACGAAGCTAGGGTTGGGTTACCACTATTGACGTATTATTGGGCCTCAACTTGCAAGGATGAGAAGGATGTGCTTGTTTAGATTACCTGACTAATGTATAGTCCGTTATTAGCTGCTAAACGTGGACTAATTATTTTTTCTTCTTTTTTCTAATAAGTTTTACTCATAATTTAGCATCTATTAGCTTTTGTTAAACCATGATCAATACATGTTTAGACCTACTCGGCATCCAAACCATGACTAAAGTTTAGTTTAGTTCATCCAAACATGGCCTAAGTACAGTAAGTTGGCAACCAGGATTTTCAGCTGAAATGCATCTCCCTTCCGCAGAAAGTAGTTGGCATCCTCTGATAGTGAAACAAGGGGTATTTCTTTCCAACAGAAGGAATGAATTGATTAAAGTTTGATGTGCCCTCAAACTACTGTGAAGCTTCTGTAAGGATCGGAGTACATGACCATCAAATGATTGCCTTGAGCACTACTCAAAGTAATTTATCTTATTTAGCAACTAACCATATAGAAAAGTATGTAAAAGTATGAGGGATAACATAAGCTGCATAGTATGTGCACGCCCGCCGTACAAAAAGCTAATTGGGATGGATCTGGCATCTACTATATATGTACTACTAGGATCAGACCACTGCATAGTCTTCTATTTTAGCTCTCACTCAACTATATATTATGAACCTATCTAGATATCAAGATATATTTTGGACAACTAAGGAAGCAGATCACAATCTGTCTTTTAAAAAGATACTTACTAGGCCTTTGCAATATACTCCCGGCCCTTTGTTCCTATATATCTATCGTTTATGCCTCCTAAAAATAACTTTGACTAAATATATATTTAAAAAATATTTATATTTATATTACATAATTAGTATTGTTAAAAAGATTTTTAAATCTAATTTTTTTATGAATTTATTTAGAGTTATAAATATTGTACATATTTTCTATAAAGTAAGTTAAATTTACGGCTTATACATAAAGTAGCGACAGTTATTTAGGAACGAATACTATCGTGGACGCAAATGCAATGTGGACCAACCTTTAAAGCAAAATGAAGCTGAACGGCGGCGGAGGAAAACGAAGAACTGCGAGTGCGAGCCAGGCGCTTATCTCTGCATGCAGTCGAGTCGATCAATCCAAACATGTGATCGAGTAGATGAAGAGACTCTTTTCCTCCACCATTTCTCATCAGCACGGTGTCATGCCATACGTCTCAGATCAGTCCAGCTAGCAAGCAAGATTGGTCCTGCCATCCTGTGCCACGCACGGGCACCGTGGCACAGCGAAAGCAACCGCAACATCTCTGTCGTCGATCTTTATCCAAACAGTCTCTACGGTGTATATATGTCCCAGGCCTTGGTCCCCAGTCCCACCCCCCCCCCCCCCCCCCCACCCCCATGCAAAACCATTGATTTGTATTACAAACATTGGGTATATTTTTTTATGAGCCTAATAAAAACTGAACATGTTTGTACAAAACTAAAACAATTTGCGTTTTGGATTTGATAGAATATATGCCAGTCAAGAGTTTTCTCGCATCCAATTTCCTTTTGGCCAATCTAAACCTGAGTTTGACAATTATGCAGTTCAACTAGTTCAAGCCAAAGAGAATGAAGCTTGTAAAAACAATCTAAAGATTTTGAATGATCCTCAACTATAAGTGACCATCTCCATCAAGCTGCGGTATGTACCCCAAGATTTCAAGCATTATCTCAATACTTTCAAACGTTTTTGGTAATTAATGACAAAGGGAGGAAATTGGCCCAAACATATGGGATAGAGATAGATGAGAGAAGACCACAAGAGCAAGATTGAATAATAGAAGGTGATCAAAATTTGAAAAAGCACATAAGTAGGGGGAGCAAGCTCGTAAACATGGTTGTTGCATTTTGAAATGTGTGTAACATACGATTGCTTGCATTTGCATTAAAGTTTTATTGAAACATATGCCCCAGTTGCTAGATTAGAAGCAGTTAGAATCCTTTTGCCATATACGTGCTCTCACAACGTCAAGTTAATTATATCAAATGAATGTGAAGGGTGTTTTCTTAAATGGAAAGATCAATGAGCTAGTATTTGTGGAGCAACCCCAGATTTCAGGATGTTAAAAGACCCAACCATGTGTACAAGTTGAGAAAAACTCCCTATGGTTTGAAACAAGCACCTACCTAATGTTGAATGATTAGGCAATTTTCTGATTACTTTTTAGATTGATAACAAAATATAAATGATGACAATCTCATAAACCAGTATACAAATTCCTAACATACTAGTTAAATCAGACACTATTAATAGCAAACATAGCTAAGATCATCATGATCAACACAATAGACGGACGACAACAATAGATGGGAACACATGGTGTGTAACTTTCATTCGCAAAAGAAGATGGTGTCACTGGTGAAGGTGATGCAGAGGGAGACACTATTGTCGATGAGCGATGGAGCAAGAGCTCAGAGCAGCTGAAGACAAATATGTTGGAACGTAGCGCCACTTGATTTGGATGGAAGATGACCGTGAAAGTCAGAAGTAGTTGCGCAATGAGCGCTTTCCAAAAACCTTAGTTGTTCTCTCCCGATGCAGGATCACAAGGACGAGGTTCCAAAGACTTACTCCCCTGGTTACCGGTACATGTAAGCGATCGGACTAGAGAAACTACGGCGGCAGCGCAACAACAAAAGAAGAGGATAGAAACCCAGCTCAATGCGTTTTGGTGTGGCCAATATAAGTTGCTTATATAGTAAAGCTGGTCTCGTGATGGAATTATTGTCTAAACCGTTTAGACTCTGCAAGCAAACTTGAAGACTTGAGGAAGTAGAGGGCTTGCATATTTAAATATGGCTACTTCCATTTCCACAAGCAAGATGAGACTAAAGATTTCTCATTTCCTCTCTTTGCACACATGAATGGACATCTAAGATTTTCTTAGGAATTTCAGCAATTCTACTTTGGTGCAAGCCCATCGATCTAACTTTTAACACCTAAAGCATGGTCATGGAATAGAGTCTGTTATAAAAATATGTGTATGGTTGTTGAAGCTGATGAATGCAATCAAATCGAACTGTAGGTTACTGTGACATGGTACAGAGATTGCTGCCAAAGAAGAGTCGTTTGATGCAAATCAATTCTTTGAGACAACAATGAATACTGGTGAGACAACACCATCTTCGGATGGAAATGACAAGCAGAATAGGGCCACCCACCACTACTTCAGCGGTAATTTTTAGAGGACGAACAGCACTTGCTCGGCCGGGGTCAGCAGCAAAGCGCACAGTGCGTAATGAAGCTGCATGCTTTGCTTTCCAGATAGATAGATAGATATAAATAGATTGATAGATTGACAGATGTTTACTAGTCGAGTAAAGAAACAGTAGTCTTGCTACTAGATAGATAGATACATAGATAAAAAAGTTGGGTGTACTTTTGTTGAACATGCATCCTCGATCAGGTATACCAACCCAAGAGCAGAAAAATAAAGCAGCAGGCCGGGAGGATCGATATTAGTGGCAGAGGAGAGTGAGAGAGGGGCAGCTAGCATGCAAGGCCACGTGATGAGGATCGGACATCGGAGGCGGTGGTGGTGGTGGTGGTGGCCATGGATGGTGCTGCCTGCTTTTTATCCGGGAGATAAGAGACTGACGATAGGCAGGCAGGCAGATGCAGATAAGGTGCGGTGCGATGGATTAGTTAGCAGCTCATGGCAGCAGGAGCACCTGCTGGCGGCTGCTTCATGCGACCAGTTGCAATGTCAGACTTTATCAAAATATATCTATAGATCTTGTTTTGAAGTATTTATTAAAAACAAATTTAATGGTGTAATCGAAATTTAATTTGAAGTTTTGATTTGTGAGCTATAATATTTTTTATAACTAAACTTGTAGAGCCCACTCCTGTACTTTCTCTGCTGCGGTCTGCTCTCTCTCTGGTCTGCTCACTGGCGCATACAGGGCGTACGGTGCTCTCGCTATGATTAGCGTGAACTGGGGCATTCACTCGTATATGCGGTGCGTAGTTTTACCTCCTCCAGTATTCTTTAACGCACAGCGGTGTGTTCAGTCTCAGTAATGGAGTGGAATGGAAGGTCCTGGGAGGCTGGGACTGTACCCGCGGCCGGCGCCGGCGTCCGCCGTCCGGTCCGGGTCGTGCTGGAGTTGCCGAGTTGAGTGGACATCACATGTACTAGTATGGACTGATCTACTAGTAATCCCATCAAGCAAGCATCAACATCCTGGATTCGATCAGTCCTCAGACAGATACCTGCGCTGCATCTGCAGGTTCCTGCGCTGTCTCTTCTACCTGTAGTACTACCTCTACCTGGAAAGCGAGGAGGGGAGCGTCAGCATCGCACTGTGTGTGCCTCACCACCAGTCACCATGCGCAGCGCAGGCAGCCCGGGGCCGGTTGACTCAGAAACGCACCACCGGTTTGGTTTGCGACGACACGACACGTAGGTAACAATAACGAACTACTGTAGCCAGAGGCGGCGGCAGCGTGGGGAAATATCGTCGCCCATCTTGACTGACGCCGGCCGGCCGGAGACGCGTGCAGCCACCACCCGGCGGCTGCCCTGCCGTCGATGGCAATTGCCAATTGCCGCCGCAACCGCAACAGGCTGTTTGATGGAAGGATCAGGTCAGGTGGGGGGTTTTGTTGGTGTCGCGCTCGACGACTCCCTCCGCGTGCACACCACACCACACGGCTTTTCTTTTTCTCTGGATCGGCCGACCTGAGCTCCGATCCGACGCCTCGTCGGCCACGAGTCACGACGACGACTCGCGAGGCCGCCGCTTTCTTTCTCAGCCAAGGCAGGCGGGCGCCACCTCCGCTAGCTTAGCTCGCACGTGCGCCATCTCCTTCTTGGTTGCTTCCCGCGCGCACTTGTATGGTAGTAATGGTAAGTGGGGTAACCAAGCATACAGATACAGTAGTACCACCCACCACGCACACCGACAGACACTCTTCAAGTCTTGAGAGTCTTGACTCAGTCTTGAGACGGATCCCATTCCCACCCCCCGAACATCGCATCGCACCGCCCCCACCTCCGTTTCCACTGCTTCTGCATCCAGGCATCTAGCAGTATCCTCGATCGATCTACTCCTCCCTCGTCAAAATGAAATGGAATTCTTTTGGTTCGTTGGCCACATCGACCGGTGCACCTGAGGCTCAACACTGCGATTATTCCATCAATAATCATGTTCTCGGTCAGTCCACATTCTACATCGTCACAGCATCACAGGACAGCATGCAGTGCAGTGCAATGCAATGCAGCAGAATGCAATTCACCAGCATAACTTCTTCATTCACTGACGGCGGGAAGCTAGGTTCTTCTTATTACTGTATATTCCTAATCTCATCTCATCTCATCTCATCTCCCCCCACCCGGCCGCCGTCCAATCTCACTCACCCGCTCGTAAGTCTCCGATACGATACGAATACGATCCCTGTTATCGCCACCAATCCCTGACCCACGTGCGCATGCAGCTCTGCGTCAGCGACAGTATGATACTCCTATGATATATATATGCCACATTATTCTGTTCCACTCCGCGTTCTTTCTTTGTATCGGAGAGAGAATTCTCAGTAGAAATCACGGGACACCGGCCAGATCCGTCCACTGTCCGCAGATTACGACCCCTGCACCATATATATATAGTAATATAAGCACTATTGTAAACGAAAAAAAAACGTTCTTAGTGCAGTATTGCAATGCAAGCTCGGCCATATTCTGATATGCACCCACGAACAGAATTTGCTACCTATCTAGCTAGAGAGCTGAGAACCTAGTAGTGCTATTAGGTCCATGGCTTCTTTACAACACAGAAATCACTTAAATCACTTATGTTTAGAGTTCAATGAGCAGTCCAAACATGGAAAAGAAGACTTGGATTTGCAGCGCGTCCCTTTAGTTCTTAACATGAATTAATTGCCTCGCTATAGACGTCATATTTTTTTTAAAAAAAAAATATACCATATATCAAGGACTAGCATCGTCCATCCAACTGTCATGGTTTCTTATTTTTCTTTATGATAAACCCTTTTATCTACGTACGGCGAGGTTTGTATGAGTGAGTTTATATACAATAATTAAACGGCTTAAAGCTTTGTCCGAGGCCAAAAGTTTTGGTTCCTTTATGTACTATATACTACCTCCCTGGGTCCCAAAAGGGGTGCCACCCTATATGTCCACATTCAAATTGTTTTTATTCATTACAAATTTATGAAAATAAATATTGTTTTCTTTGTTGTAAATTATAAGTCATTTTGACTTTTCTGACGCTTCAAATATGTTATGTTTCTAGACATAACGTATGTCCAAATAACATTGTCCTAAGAAGAATCTAATAATACTTATTTGATACCATGAATATTTATAGCTGTTTATATAATAAATTTAATCAAATAGAGGGAAAAAAGAATATAAATATAAAAAAAAATCCATAGCACACTGAAGCGCCGGGAGTCTTTCCTTCCAAATAGTCAGGCGGGAGTATCCCTCTGACCACTCCCTGTCCATCCTATACTTCTCTAGTAGTACAATAGTTTAGCCCAACTGTTGATTCAACACTTTTCGTCCAAAAAAGCAGACACAAAGCCCAATCTCGAGGGTATGCTTCAGGCTAATTATGAAAAATTCTATTTACTTTTCTCTTTTCCCTCTAATGTCTGGACTTTTTTATTTTTTCTTTCTTTTTCCCCCTTTTCTTCTTTTATTTTTAATTTTAATTGAATTTTGCAACGTTCTTTATAATACCTGTGAGAAGTTTCATGGGGTATCTTTCTTTTTAGAATCATGTACAGAGTATAGATGTAGGCGTTTGCAACACGACGGTGTTAAATTCTGAAATAAGACAGTGGAGCAAACTACGTTAAATTTTAAATAAATCACTGAAGCACAACAGAATCTAAAAAAAAGGTGAGTAGTCGTGCCAAGTGGGGAATTAAATTGGGGTGAACAGGTTCCATCATAACAAATCTAACCAACTGAGCTATGTTAAATTCGTGTGGTGTGTCTTTTATTGGTCACATAAAATTCATAGCATGTTTTATGATATTATTTTTTGGTTACTTACACCATACATATGAGATGTCCGATATTAATACTCCCTCCGTCCCTGAAAGAATCAATTCCTAGAATCCGTGCCAGTCAAACTTTTTTAACTTTGATTAACTTTATAGAAAAATATAACAACATCTATGACTTAAAATTAACACCATGTAAAAATATATTCTTAGACAAATCTAATGATACTAGTTTGATATCATAACTTTTTAATGTTTTATTCTAAAAATTTGGTCAAAGTTCAAAAAGTTTGACTTAGGACAAACCTAGAAATCCATTCTTTCAGGGACGGAGGGAATATATTGCAATGATTTAAATCACGCGCTAAAGATTTTCGCGGCAAGCTTTTTCTGGGCGCTGCTATAGCGGCAGCTAAATGATGCAGCGCCAGGTAGCTTAACATGCTATAGCGGCGCTATAGTGCGCTATTTTATTACAATCAGGCAAAACCAGCAAAACAGTCAATCAACTAAACATTAAACATATTCCCATGATAATCATAAGTTCATAAGTCATAAATTCATAATATGATAATAATATAAAGTTCATAAGTTCATAACTCATCCACATAAAAAACAAAATCACATCGACACAGTACTTGACATAGTTTTTTTTTATCCTGTATGTTCTCTGAATCGGGCCCTTAATGGGCTTAAACTGACCAGGCCGTAGTTTTTTTTGCTCAGATAGAGAAAAGGTGATAGCGGCAATTTAGCGACGCTATGGTGCTATTTCAATTTAGCGGCGCAATAGCGTGCTATAGCGTCAATAGCGCATATAGCGTGAAAAAGAGGAATAGTTTCGCGTCAAGCTCTTTGGGCCGTTATAGCGGCGCTATAGCGCGAAAATAGGGCGCTATTTAAATCCATGATATATTGTGTGTTGTTGGCATCTTATTCTCTGTTGCTTATGCATAATCGAAATTTGGTTTATAAAATATATTATTAGTAGAGTAATAGTATTACTACTTTGGAACGAAACCATGACATGAGCAAAAATGCAATTATAGTTTTGCGCGGACAACCTCCCGTTATCGAGTCTGTTTACCATTAGCAAGCCCACAGTTGGTTCAGCCTATAATTACAAGGGAGCGATGGAGAATACCCGATTGAAAGTCGATTGGCCACCGACCAGTTGGAACCAAAAGAGCGCCCGAGCTCCAAAACAATTGAGCCTTCTTCACCCCAGAAGACCCATCACGTCTTCATCGCTCGCTCTACAGCAGCTATGGGCCTTGATTTCTCAAGAAGGACAAGCAGCCCATGGGCTGGAAGTCAGGAAGCCACACACACGTGGGCAACGGGCGGCAGAGCGAGGCGCATTCATTCCGGTTCCAGTCTGAGAGTAAACCGTCGCCGCTTGAGTGGAGACGGCAGGCACAGCGCCGGACACGTGCTCCATTATGTTGGGTTTAGTCTCACATTGGTAATTGATGGCGGGGGAGCACAACATATAAGGCGGGGGCAAACCTCACCTATTAGGCTAGTCTTTTGGATTGAGTTAGGCCCAAGGCCTGGATATGTTGTGGGCTCCGGTGGACTTGGGCTCGAGGAGGGTGCCGGCTCGTGGGTATAGCGAGCTGGACCGAATTCCACTGCGCACCCTAACAAGTGGTATCAAAGCTCATGGTTCCTAAATCTCAAGGGTCACATGTGACGGGGGAGCCCCACACGGGTGGTATCAGAGCCCATGGTTGAAAAAACCTAAATCGGTTGGGTCCGATGTGTGATGAGCGTTGGACTCGGGGCCTGGATAACGACTTCGGAGATCACATGGTGTAGTGTGATGGAAGAGTTGGGTCCGATGTGTGACGGGGGAGATTGTTGGGTTTAGTCTCACAGGTGTAGTGTGATGCGGGAGATCACATGGTGTAGTGTGATGAAAGAGTTGGGTCCGATGTGTGACTCGGGGCCTGGATAACGACTTCGGAGATCACATGGTGTAGTGTGATGGAAGAGTTGGGTCCAATGTGTGACGGGGGAGATCACATGGTGTAGTGTGATGGAAGAGTTGGGTCCAATGTGTGACGGGGGAGATTGTTAGGTTTAGTCTCACATCGGTAATTGATGGCGGGAGAAGAGTTGGGTCCGATGTGTGACGGGGGAGATTGTTGGGTTTAGTCCCACATCGGTAATTGATGGTGGGAGAGCACAACATATAAGGCGGATTGTTGGGTTTAGTCCCACATCGGTAATTGATGGCGGGAGAGCACAATATATAAGACGGATTGTTGGGTTTAGTCCCACATCGGTAATTGATAGCGGGAGAGCACAACATATAAGGCGGATTGTTGGGTTTAGTCCTACATCGGTAATTGATGGCGGGAGAGCACAACATATAAGGCGGGAACAAACCTCACCTATTAGGCCAGTCTTTTGGGTTGAGTTAGGCCCAAGGTCTGGATATGTTGATATGTTGTGGGCTCCGGTGGACCTGGGCCCGAGGGGTGTCGACTCGTGGGTATAAGGGCTCTGGTGGATCTGAACCCGAGGGGTGTCGGCTCGTGGGTAATAGCGAGTTGGGTCGAATTCCGCTGCACACCCTAACACATTATATTGTAAATATTCTATTTGGCAGTTGCTCTGCTCAGCCAGCCTGGTAGAGCCTCTCCAGTGCCAACGTCTTAGCGGGCGCGGCTAATTAGCGAACGATCATCCGATTTGTTTTGAGCGAACAATTTCCGACAGCTTTGGAAAAGGTAATTAACGCCACGCGTACTCATTCTTTTTTTTTGGTTCTTAGCTACGCGTCGGTCAGCGAAACTAGCGGACCGCTGCTGGTGCGTGATCGCGCTCATTTCAATTGACTGTGTTGTCCGGGCGATGCATCCACTGAAAACTAGACCATAGTTCCATCAGCACGCAACGAGATGAACAAAACTAGACTAGTTGCATATGTTTGGAATGTTTTTTTCTAATAACAATCTATATATTTGTACTAACTTATTACATGTAACTTATACTATAAAACTTATGCAAAAACTTATAAATACTAAAAAAAATTATCGAAACACAACTTATATGTAAAAAAAAGTTATGGAACACTACATATGTTAATAAGTTATTCTATAATTTATGTGCTTAAGTTATTCTATGCGACTTGCGAACACTGTCTAATAAAAGTTATGATAAAAACTTGTGTTAATAAGTTCTACTCTACAAAATGTTATATATTGTATATATTATGCATAAAAGTTATATGTATAGCTTGGTAACTTTTCAAAAAAAGAAAGAAAAGTTAAGTGTATAGCTTGTTTGTATCTTAAATATATAGCTTGATATTTTCGTAGCTTTTGTTTTTTGGTAAGTTACAAAGTTATACTCATAACTTTTATGTGTAACTTATGGAATAAACTTTAATGTATAACTTATACATATGACTTTGTGTACACCTTCAATATGACAAAGTTACATCTATACCTATTAATGAAGAGATAAAATTTCAGCCTCTTTTTTGATCTGGAATTTTTTTCGTCTGTTGGGCCTAAAATGACAATGCTCGGCCCAATGCAATTCGTGGGACATTCAGCCCAATCCAGCCAGTCAATTCATTCGGCCTAACCCACGCTCGGCCCAATTCGTGGGACTTGCAGCCCACCTGGCCCAATCCAACGAAAAAAAACAAAAAAAATGCTTTTCCTGCCACACTTCGTATGCTCAAGTGTTAGTCAAGTGTTAGACTATGAACTTTTTTTTGTTTAGAGTTGCTAACTACATCAAGGTTGACAACACAAATAAATAAATGTAAATAATTATACGAATATGTCGGATTGTATATATTAGAGTAAATAAATTTCAAATGCTAACACCCTCATGATTGATAAGACAAATAAATAAATATATAAAAATATGGGATTGTACATGTTAGGACAAACAAATAAATAAAACTATAAAATGATGATATTGCATATGTTAGACGGAGATTAAAGACGAGTTTTTTAGACTTCCTATAACTAAGTAGCCTTCAACTATTATTTATTGGATCTGGTCTGTACTTGGGCGTCGGATCATATGTTAATTCACCCAGCAGACCACACTGTCACTAATAATTTAGTGGTGAGAACTATTTATTAGATGTTATGTAATAACTAGTTTCACTATCAAGAATATATATGTAAGAATATGTAGAATAGAAGTAGAGAGGATGAAAATGAGTTGTTCTCTTTTCTCGTATCAATTTACGATACATAAGCCCTCTTATATATAGCTTTACATGAGGGATAGAGTTACAAGAATTGATACAAGGAGAGTTACACCATTGAGCATAAAGGTTGTAGCTTTGATGGTATAGGGGTTATGGACATCCACATTAATATTTCATAACACTCCCCCTTGGATGTCCATTAAGAGGTGAATTGCATGCCTCATTAAAAACCTTGCCAAGGAAAAACCCAGTGGGAAAAAACCATGGCCAAGAAAAAAAGAGTACACACATATTCACTTCCCCTGATGGAAATATCACTTGATGTCTTTCAACTGACGTAATCCAATACCATGTGTCAATTTCTTGAATACCGAAGTAGGGAGTGCCTTTATGAACAAGTCTGCTAGATTTTCACTTGAACAAATTTGTTGAACTGTTATAATACCATCCTTTTGAAGATCATGAGTAAAGAAAAACTTTGGCGAGATGTGTTTCACTCTATCTCCTTTTATGTACCCATCTTTCAATTGAGTTATGCAAGCCGCATTGTCTTCATGTATAACCGTTGGTGATTCATTTTCTAGAAGTAAATTGCAGACCTTGCGAATATGATGTGTCATATTTCTCAACCAGACACATTCTCGACTAGCTTCATGAATAGCCAAAATTTCTGCATGGTTAGATGAAGTTGCTGCTATAATTTGCTTCATTGAACGCCATGAAATGGATGCACCACCACACATAAATACATATCCCGTTTGTGAACGACCATTATGTGGATCAGATAGATATCCTGCATCTGTAAAACCAACTAATTCCTCCATTCAATATAGACCCATGTCTTCCGTACCTTGTAAGTAACGAAGTATATGTTTTATCTCATTCCAATGTCTTCTAGTAGGACATGAGCTATATCTTGCTAATAAATTAACAGCAAATGCAATATCAGGACGTGTATGAGTAGATAGATACATTAGGGCTCCTATAACACTTAGATATGGCACATCAGGACCAAGAATTTCACTATCACATTCCGGAGGTCGAAAAGGGTCTTTAGTTATATAAGGGATCTAATAACCATTGGGGTACTCGATGGGTGTGCTTTATCCATGTAAAATTGCTTTAGTATTTTCTCTATATAAGTTGCTTGATGCAAAAGAACTCCATCTTTAAGATGTTCTATTTGCAAACCAAGGCAAAATTTTGTCTTTCCCAGATCCTTCATTTCAAATTCTTTCTTCAAACAATCCTTTGCCTCAGTGATTCCCTGAGAAGTGCCAATTAAGTTTAGATCATCAACAAATACAACTATGATCACAAATTCAGGTCCAGATCTTTTTATGAATATGCATGGACAAATAGAGTCATTCTTATACCTTTCTTTTATCAAAAACTCACTAAGACGATTGTACCACATTCTCCCAGATTGTTTCAACCCATATAGAGATTTGTTCAATTTAATTGAATATTGGTCTCGAGAACCTGATCCCGGTAGTTTAAATCCTTCTGGTAGTTTCATATATCACTATAACACGGCATACCTTTGCCGACACTTTCTATAGTGGGCAAATGACACCTTTGCCGACAGATAGCCTCCCACAAAAAGTTTTGCCAACAATTTAGAAACAAGCAGTCGGCGAAAGTTTTACCGACAGTTAAAAGAATCACCGACACTTTTTGTGTAGTCAAATGGTATACCTTTGCCGACAGTTGAAACCTACACTGATAGTTAAACCTACACCGACAGTTAAAACCTTTGCCGACACTTTATAAGCTGGCAAAGCTCTTTCCAGGCATTTTTCAAAGCATGCCCACATCAATAAATAAAATGTTAGAGTTACTATATAGGAAGCAAATATACTAATACAATTATGAATAATTTGGCAATCCACTTTTGTTCATCAAGAAGGCATCACATTGAACAGATCTATTTGATTTTATAGAAATAATATATTAGAACTTCCATACATACATACATACATCCAGATCATAATACAGAGCCATGAATATACATGTCCAACATATAGATTAGTAAGTAGACATATATAGACGTATACTACAGTGATTATGGCTAAAGCTAAGAGATCAATAGATCATGACTTGGGTACAAAAGTGGCATTCAACACTTCCATGTCTTTAGCCTACATAATAGTAGGTGCAAACATAAGAACATAACAGCAATTCATGTCTTCATGCAACAATTGTAGGACACTTCAGAACACTCCTTTCCTTGATGCGAAAATATGGCATGTTCAACTGAGTTTGACACTCCAAAATACTTGAACACCAGCTTAGTGCACTGATGGTTGCTAGCACTCCAGAGAACATGTAACACCTCTTTGATCATACCATAAAAGACTGTCAATCCAAAATACATGCAACACCACATAGCTTAAGTATCTAACATAAAAAAGGCAAAATATAAGTGAAATGTGCACCCTATGCTTTAAATTTGTTCTATACAGTTCAAGCAGTTTGGATCACATATAAGTGTAATTCAAAACAAGGTGAGCACGTAAGTGGTTATTAGGATTTTGTACTAGAGCAAACTGGTGTCCGTATCATTGAGTCTTGCTTGTTATTGGGTGGAAATAGTGAAACAATATTACTATACAATGGACAGCTATGCTATCAACAGTGTGGTAGTGTGGTGACACAGTCCCGTTATATAATTCCAGTCAATCTAGTTTCAAGTGGTGCATTAACCAATCAGTTTAAATAATTATTGAAACTGACAGAAAGCTGATCAATCTTGTTCTAACCATTACTTTCATTACTAAATTGGGCAACAACAAAAATCTATTGAAGTAATTATAATTTCTTAGACCATGCAGATTTGGTACTTGTAGAACTGATATATTCCTGTAGTAATTAATGACCAAAACACTTGATTCCTGTTCTCAAAACCGTTGGCAACAAGTCATAATAACCGGCTGCATTGTTTACAACATTTGTTTTTCCAACTCTCCAATCAGGTGACTATACACTAGGTGAATACTAAGCATGAAGAAAATATATATAGCCATAAAAGGTTTCCTTTCCTACAATTAAAACAGTTTGGATCACATATATAAAGTCGAAACGTTCAAGTAAAATACCTTCAAGCTGTGATGGCCTTCCTATGCCACCACATTTTGAGTGGTACAGTGACTTCTTGTCATCCTTCATCTAGTAGAAAACAATTATATTACTAATCAACAAAATATAGTGACTTTTGTAGTCTACTATATTTGAACTTCTAAATTTCCCAACAGTACTTTGAAGCAAGGGACAGGAACCAGGCATGTAACAATTCTGGCATATATTAGCATGACAAAGGCGTTCACAATACACCATACCATTTGTGTCTGGCAGTAGGAGGAATCAAAGACATATCTCACTATTTGTTCCTTGAAAGCACACCAAAATGAAGGACAACTTAAAGCAAGAATTTAGGCAATCGAAGTGGTTGGATTAAAAAAGAACTCACTATCTATTCTCCTAGCTTGCTATCTTTCCTCCTATCATATCTCCATCATTGCAATCCTCATCTACCTCTGTAGTACAAGAAACGGAGAAAAGATGTCCAAACTCAGAAAATTTCATGATTCAGACCTATTGACTGTACTATGGAGAGAAAAGGAAGGAAATTTAGAATAAATGTACTTGCCAAATTAAAATATTACATTTTGATTTAATAGCAATGGCATCAAGTATTTTTCTACTGACTTGTTTATACTCTGAAACTACTTCTATAGAAATGAATAAAATTTCTTTAAAATACTCTCTGCTACAGCTCAATGATGAAAAGTGAATTATTCAAAGAATCTATAGAGAAAACTAGATAAAACCAAATTATACTGGAGCTTGGTCGATTTCCTGGATTTCATCAACTGTATGTACTTGGTTACGTGGACTGCAGTTATTAAAATACCAGCGATTAATCACAAACAAACAGCGATGTCCAACTAAGCTGGATATATTACCCCAGCAGCTATGTAGGTACTGAATTATCCTAATTAGAACTAGTAAAGATACAGCTTCGCTAATTTATTTTTCAATCTGATAGACGTAAGTACTGAATTCTTCTAATATTACCACCAGTAAAGTTACAAGTTTGCTAATTTGATTTCCAATATGATTCTTAATTGGTTACTAAAAGCAGGTTCTAACTGTTGTATGAAGTTAAACTTGTCTCGCCAATAGAACATAGGCCAATAATTTGTGTGAAATTCATTCCCGCACAGATGTGTCGTGGGAAAATGCACCTATTTCCATGTTTCCTACCATCAAATGGCTAATTATAATGATGTTGACGGGCATACAGTGTATGTGCATGGCACAGTAGAAACGTTGGGGTTGGGGAATGTTAGTTTACCTTCTTGTCTTGTTGGAGCAGACGGTGTTGTGCAGCACCCAGTGTGGATGATGGAGACACTAGATCTGCGGCGTCACTGCTTGGCAGAGCCACCAAGGGCGTCGTTGTGGTGCCGAGGAGTGAACTGTGCACTTGGGGAGAGGGGCACCAAGCAGGGCCGCACGCAGCAGGGGAGGAAGATCTTGGCGGCAGTGCCCAGCGTCGACCGTGGAGGCTGGAGCAACATGCCCATGGAGGGCGAGGGAGGCACCGCCAGATCTCTGCTGTAGGCGGCAGCAAGGCGAGCTCCGCGCGGCGGGTGCCCCAATCCACAATCCCTAGCGGCAGATGGGAGGAGTAGGGGCTCTTTCGCGTGGCGAACCATGTGGCGGCGCCGTCGGGGGCGGACGATGCAGTGGCGCCGTCGGGGGCGGACGATGCCGCGGCAACGTCGGGGGCAGACGATGTAGCGGCGCCGTCGGGGGCGGCGGTACGGGCGATATTGGGGGCGGCGGACGATGCGACGGCACGTCGGGGGCAGACGATGTGGCGGCGTCGTCGGGGGCGGCGGCGCGGGCGAGATTGGGGGCGACGGACGATTGGGAGCAGCAGGCCGGCTGTTTTTTTTTTCTTTTCTTTTTCGACGGGCACGTTACTCCTTAGCCAACACTTGCACAGTGGTCTCGCTTAGGCTACGCAGACACTTTTAGTATAGAAATTTTTGGCGACAGTTTTTTTTTATTAGCGGAGAAACGCCGACAGTTAACGTGTGGTCTTATAACATTATTGGCAACAGATGATTTGATGTTAAAGTAGTATATAATTGCCAACGGATAATTTGTAGTTGAAACTCACCTTTTGCTAACACATAACTGTAGGCAAATGTGTGTTATAGTGCAGTGTATATGTCACTATCAAATGACCCATATAAATATGTTGTAACAACATCCATTAGACACAAGTCAAGATTCTCTTTCATTGCCAAACTTATAGAGTGTGTTTGGTTTGTTTCCTAGATAAGCCTGGCTAGCAAAACTAAGACAGGCTAGCTCTGGCCAGCTTTAGTCAATGCAAGTAGCAGATGTTTGGTTGTCTGTATTTGCTAAGCCTTGCTAGAAACCATTGTGTTTGGTTGCCTGGTTTAGTTTGCATAGAAACACCTCTCCCTTTAACTAGTGAGTTTACCCCCTTTAAAAACTTCAGTCGAACAGGTGGTGGGCATGGTCGGCAAGCACCACAGCGACCATGGCAGCAGGCCACCACTCATGCGCACGAGTCGGTAGCCGCGCCGCCTGTGACACCTCCTTAGGGGAGCTTGAGCCAAATCGCATGTGAGCACCCCCACTGTCCGCCATGGAAGGCACCTGGGCACCTGGCGGCCAACGCGAGTGGTGAAGAGGAGCTGTGAGCTGGAGAAGAAGGCCGAGCAGAGCTGCGACCCGAGGCAGGGAAGCTCGATTCGGGCTTTGGCGAGCTGGAGAGGATGGAGCTCGCGCTAGATCAGCGGAGGTCGCGTGCTCGTGCTGGACGGCGGAGGTCGTGTGAAGGCTACCGTGCTCGTGCGTGCTTGCGTGAAGGTTGTGTGAAGGCCACCGTGAAGGAGGAGCGGGCTCGTCGTCTGCTCGTGGTTGCCGTCGCCGTTGGGAGAGGTGGAGAAGCTCCTCGTCGACCTTTTCACATCCGCACCAGGTCGCCATCGCGTTGGAGGTCACGACGACGAGCGAGAGGACGACAACTCGCACGGTGGAGAGTCCGCTTGGTGGTGAGGCGAAACGAATGGGATGCCTAGCCAAGCCTGGCTTCGTGGAAACGACCCCCCCAGCTCGTTTCCAGCAAGCCAACCTCTTCCCCCCTTTTTGGCTTCCTATAGCCTGGCTTAGCACCTATGCAGCCATCCAAACACAAAAAAGTTGCATTACCTAAGCCTGGCTAGCCTCTAATACAGCCAACCAAACACACTCATAAGGTATCTAAAAGTTGTTGCATCCATCACTGGAGAGTATGTTTCTTCATAATCAATTCCTGGTGTTTGTGAGAATCCTTGGGCAACTAGTCGTGCCTTATATCTTGTGATTTCTCCTTTCTCATTTCGTTTTCTCACAAATACCCATTTGTAACCAACAGGTTTGATACCATTTGGTACACGGGTTACAGGCCCAAAAACTTCTCGTTTTGTAAGAGAATTCAATTCTACTTGAATTGCATGATTCCATTTTGCTCAATCTTTTCTTTCTTTGCATTTCTCGATTGAGTGAGGTTCTTGATCCTCATTTTTATCCATAATTTCTAGCGCTAGATTATATGCAAATGCATCATCGATGATGACTTTCTCACGGTTCCAAATATTTCCTGACATAACATAGTTTAATGAGATCTCATCTTCTAAAGAATTAGGTACCTTTGTCTCCTCTTGAGTCATGTCTTCATTTTCTTCAGGAGCTTTTTCCTGAATTATTATTTTCTCTATTTGACCATCTTGATTCTTTGCTCCTTTCCGTTTTCGAGGATTTTTATCTTTGGAACCCAATGGTCTACCACGTTTTATGGTAGCCTTTGACTCATTAGCAATACATGGTTGTCCCTCTTGGACATTAATTTTTTCAGGAGCATTAGCAGCTGGAATATATGACTTGGTCACTCTTTTTAAGTCTGTAAAAGCATCTGACAAATTATTTGCTAAACTCTGTAAATGAATTATCCTTTAAACTTCTTGCTCACATTGTTTTATACGAGGATCAAAATGAGATAATGATAATTCATTCCAGCTTATTTCTCTATTCAGTTGTTTATTTTCTCCCCCTGTTGTTGGAAAATTTGATTCATCAAAATGACAATCAGCAAATCTTACTCTAAATATGTCTCCCGTTGATGGTTCAAGATACTTTATTATAGATGGGGATTCATACCCAATATGTATTCTCAACCTTCTCTAAGGTTCCATTTTTGTACGTTTTGGTGGAGCAATTGAGACATACACCGCACAACCAAAAATTCTTAGATGGGAAATATCTGGCTCTTTGCCAAAAACCAACTGTAGAGGGGGAAAATTTTGGTAACTTGTTGGCCTGATGCGAATCAATGCTGCTGCATGCAAAATAGCATGTCCCCATGTAGACATTGGCAGTTTTGACTTCATAAGTAATGGTCTTGCTATTAATTACAGACGTTTAATAAATGACTCTGCAAGACCATTCTGTGTATGAACATGTGCAACTGGATGTTCAACACTTATTCCAATTGACATGCAATATTCATTGAAACTATTTGATGTCAATTCACCAGCATTATCCAAGCGTATAGTTTTGATTGGATTGTCTGGAAATTGAGCTCTTAACTTAATTATTTGAGCCAACAGTCGCGCAAATGCTATGTTGCGGGTTGATAGTAAGGAGACGTGTGACCATCTAGTTGATGCATCAATCAAAACCATAAAATATCTAAATGGTCCACTTGGTGGATGAATTGGTCCACATATATCTCCTTGTATGCGCTCTAGAAAAGCGAGGGACTCATGTCCAATTTTAGCCGGTGAAGGGCGTACTATCAGTTTTCCTTGAGAGCATGCGATGCATAGGAAGTCATTCGATTGAAGAATCCTTTTATTCTTTAATTCATGGCCGCATGAACTATATAATTTTTTGCATCATTACTGGTCCGGGATGGCCTAGCCGGTCATGCCAAATAATAAAATTGTTATGGTTGGTGAACTTTTGTTCCACCACCATATATGACTCATTCTCTTTGAGACTTGTATAGTATAAACCAGAAGGTAATTATGGCAATTTCTCCAATACATATTTTTTCCCTGATGACATCTTTGTTATGTTGAGATACTGCACATTACCCTCACACATTGTCTCTATGTGATAGTCATTTTGGCGTATATCTTTAAAGATCAACAAATTTCTTTGAGACTTTAGGGAATAAAGTGCTTTGTTTATGTCTACTTTTGTCCCACAAGGTAACATTATTGTGGCTCTTCCTGAACCCTCTATCAATTTAGCACTTCCTGATATAGTATGAACAACTGCATCTTATAATATAAGATAGGAAAAATACATTTTACTCTTCAAGATAGTATGAGTTGTTCCACTGTCTATAATACATATAGTTTCTTCATTTGCATGCTCTTGAGGCAATGGTTCATCCATACTCTTCAAAATAAAACGAACTAACAAACATTACTTCTCTATTAAAGAAATATATTGAAACATATGAAATGAATACTAATTAAATGGAAACATAATATAACTTTATTAATTTATTTATAAGATGAAACATGCTTTAATGGTACTACCATTACATTGCATTTATTCATGCATGACGAAAATTAACAACAAGATCATTTATTCTTGGATGAAGAAATCAGAAATATCAAGATGTGTTGCGGTCTTGTGGTCATATTCTCCAATATCTGTCGCACTAAGCATATTATCATCCAAAATATTATCACCACTACCACTTGTAAAGTTTGTCTCTATCTTTTTGTTCTTCTTCTCAAGTGACTCTTGATAGAGATCAACAAGATATTTGGGTGTGCGACAGTTGCGTGCCCAATGGGATCTTCCACCACAACGATGGCATGCATTTTTTGTTACATCAATTTTGCCTTTATCTTTATCTCCCCTTTCTTGCCTTTTACTGGAATTCCCCATGTTCTTGAATTGGACACTATAATTTCCTCTACCACGACCATATCCATATCCACGACCACGCCTGCGTCCACGTCCGCGGCCACGGCCACGTCCGCGTCCACTCCCACTATTTTGATTATCATATCTCGTTGCATATACTTCAGGGGGTGGATTTGAACCAATTGGACGTGTTTCATGGTTTTTCATCAAAAACTCATTATTTTGTTCAACCACAAGCAAACAAGAAATAAGTTTAGAATATTTCTTGAATCCTTTCTCACGGTATTGTTGCTGAAGCAAAACATTTGATGCATGGAATGTAGAGAATGTTTTCTCTAGCATCTCTTCATCTGTCACTTTTTCTCCACACAATAGTAACAGTGATGTGATTCTAAACATAGTTGAATTATATTCAGAAACACTTTTATAGTCTTGCAACCTTAGGTGCAACCACTCATAACGAGCTTTAGGGAGGATCACTGTCTTTTGATGATCAAATCTTTCTTTTAGTTTGTTCCAAAGAACAAGGGGATCCTTATCAATAAAGTATTCAACTTTTAAACCTTCATGGAGGTGGCGGCGAATGAAAATCAAAGCCTTCGCTTTATCTTGGCTAGATGTATTATTTTTTTCTTTGATCGCATCACCAAGCCCATTGTCATTCAAGTGAGTTTCAGTATCTAGCACCCATGACAAGTAATTCTTGCCCGAAATATCCAGAGCCGTGAAATCAAGCATGGCAAGATTTGACATAGTAAACTACAAAATATATAGATTACGAAATTCAAACAATCATACAAGAATAAAATATAGAAATATATACAAACAGTAATTTTTTACCATAGAAAAAATATTATGATCAATGTAAAGTTCCTTACCTATTTCTTGATACCTTTTAGAGACAGTCGTGCTGATAACGTGTTATGTAATAACTAGTTTCACTATCAAGAATATATATGTAAGAATATGTAGAATATAAGTAGAAAGGATGAAAATGAGTTATTCTCTTTTCTCGTATCAATTTACGATACATAAGCCCTCTTATATATAGCTTTACATGAGGAATGGAGTTACAAGAATTGATACTAGGAGAGTTACACCATTGAGCATAAAGGTTGTAGCTTTGATGGTATAGGGGTTATGGACATCCACATTAATATTTCATAACATTAGACAATATATTAGATAATATTTAGCAATTTAAATAAACATAGTACTTTATAGAAAGGGTAAAAAATAAAAAAGATATAACACTCATGTACTCTTTTTCATTAATATTGATAGTTTTTTCTCTCCCGTTGCAACACACGGGCATATTTGCTAGTATAACTTATATGTATAAATTACTAGTGACAAGGTTATACATATAACTTTTATGTATAATATTTATAAATTAACCTTATAATCATAAACTTTTATGTACATGTTGACACCAGAATTTGGTTTGCCTAGAAATATTACTGTCGACGAAATATGCGTCGCAGTCTACCTAAGGGGTACCGTACGTTAGTTGATTGTAGGTGGAGGTGTGGCGACGGCGATCAAGCGTAACACAGAGAGCGTAGACACGACGATTTATACAGGTTCAGACCGGCAAATCGTCGTAATACCCTACGTCCTGTGTTTTGTTGGCTGGATTGATATGAGTATTAGGTTACATGAGGTGTAGATGAGATTTCCCCGAGAGTTTTTGAGGGGGTCCCTGCTCGCCTTATATAGCTGGGGAGCAGGGTTACAATTTCCATATCCTAACAGATTACGATCGGTCCCTCAAGGTAAGGGATCCGAGTCTATCTACTAGGATCTTCCTTGGCGAGCAAGACTTCTTCGGAGTCTCTGGCGAGCACTACGGACTGGTCGCGTGCCACAGGGCCTCGCGAGCTGGGCCGTCTTCCGGTCGACAGGCCCATAAGGTCCCTGGGGATATGCCGAGGTAATATCCCCAACAAGTCTCTGAGCACGTTATATTCTTTCTGGCGAGCCCGCAGTGTTGTCCCCGGAGGCGTTCATCTGGTCGCCATCATGCGAAGTCGTTGTTGCAGAGCTCCGACCAGGATGGTTGGTCGTGGCGCTGCCTAGAGAGGCCTCCCGACTAGGTCGGGCTGGTCGAGAATGCCGTAGCTTAATGCGCGATCAGGTCGCCTCGTCGGATGCTGCAGGTGCTTGTCAAAAGGATGTGACGTGCTGAAGAAGAAAAACTTTTGAAAAGTCCTTCCCTGGTGAAGTGTACCCACTTAGGCTCTGCAAAAACAACAAAATAACAACAAAACTTTGTCGAGAAGAAAATAATTACATTCACCGCTAGGTGAAGTGTACGCACTTAGTCCCCGAGTGTGGTAGCAGGTGAAGTATGCACGTGGTGCCACGCTTTATAAAAAAGATGCATAAGTTATGTAACTGAAGACTGAAGCATGAGTTTAGTAAGAAACGACTACGAATACCCGTAGTTCCTGAGCCTGGTGTAAGAAGCTAGGAGGTTCTTGCATCAGGATCATATTGTCTTGTTCGTAGTCTCCGAGTTTCAGTCCTCGGGTGTTGTGCTGCTTCGCGCCGCCCTTCTGTGCCGTGGCCGCAGTCCCCAAGCCTTGCTCGGTGTAATTTGGACGACATCCCCGAGCCTGGTCGGATATGCGACCAGATGGCTGAGTTGTGGTTGCGCTCGACAAAGTCCCCGAGTATCGCTGTACCACAAGTTTTTTGGGGCTTGCCGACCAGTCTACTGTAGCCATGTTACTGTAGCTGCAGAAAAGAGATCATAACAAGGTCGCATGTCCAGTCCCCGGGACTGTAGTGTTAGTAGTATTTCAGAAATTATTAATCGTAATTTAGGGAATTTAAATATGAAGTGGGGACGAAAAAGAAGTAAATGGGCCGAATTATCCATGCAGTTATCGGCCCGTGTTTGAGGGGCAAGAGGTAGGCGGCGTGGCAGTCCCATATTTGGTCGTTGCGGTTTCCCAAAAACCTTGGAAGGCGAAGCGCCGCACCGCTTGGTATAAAAGGCCACTTCGATCGTCTGCGGAACAGGAAGGGTTGCGTTTCTGCACCTCACCGGGTATGCCTGAGATACGAAGAGTCGGCGATTCTGTGCTATTTATTCTGATGAACCGAAGGATTTCCCAGCCGCCTTGTCTAGTTTCTTCATGTTTACCATCCGCGTGGGTTAGGTGAGAATGAGAGAGCTTCGTCGCTGCCAGTAGAGTTCATTGGGTGTGTCTACGTTGTTGAAGACATGGATGCTGATCTCGTACACCTTTCCATGGTGCATGGGTTCCTGTTGACCCTGCCGGAGGACTTCCTATTCCAGATCTTAGTTCACGTCATCGACAATGGTGATAGCATCTCTGATTATGTGAATCTTCGCCAAGTTTGTCGTGTCTTCCGGAGGGTGTGTGATGATGCTATGATGGTTCGGCGCCTGTCTCTTCGGTGGATTCAGGACTACTGTCGTCCTTACCGTCGTGCGCTGGAGTCTTCTTTTGAGTGTCGCTTTCTTGAGGTCGATCATCCCGAGGCGTTGTGCTTTCATGGTGTGGAGAGGTTAATGCTATGGGGGCGGGATCCAGATGGACAAACGCTTATTAGCTGGGCGGTGGCGGCTGGAGACGATGTGGTCATGTACTTCAGGGCCATGATGTTGTATTATGTTGATCCGGCGAATCCAGAGGCTCTTGTCATCGTCCATCGATTGAGCGGCGGCGCGTTGGCAAAGGGTTGGTGGGGGCAATCATGGCTTAAGTCGTCTTCGCTCCCGATCTCGTGATGATCTTCATGTTATTTGGTGTCAGTGGAGGATTCGTTCGTCGGAAGATGTGTCGGAATTGGTTACCGGTGGTCCTCATGTTTGCACCTGGAATGAATGCCGACGTTTTGGGCCTCAAGACAACAACATTCCTAGGATCATTATGTATTGTAGCCTGCAGTGTCGAATTCGACATGAATTCGAGCTTTGGACTAGGAACATTAGCGAGACGGTTGCGTATCGTATTGGTAGGATGAAGTTGTAATTGTTGAAATGATTGATCCATACTGTGGCCCCTTCTCTTTTGATGTTTCAACTTTATTGTCATGCTTTATTTTGCTTCGGGACAACGGTAATTTGTATCTCGGATACAAGTATTTGGATGTGTAAGTGGAAACTACAAAGCTGTAATATATCCGGGGCGGTGAGCTTTTGTTTCACTTGTATGTCCTGACGTGCCTGCTAAGTCGTGAGCCGTAGCGATGAATCATTCGGCCTTGGGTCTCAATTGTTCCATATCGTAGGGCTAGCGCCTCTTCACACGTAAGATACATAAAGACTCCCAAGGGGGCAGGCTGCTGACAACCTGCGCCGCAGAGGGCGAATAGCTCATGCACACTTAGGGAGATGTCAGGGATAGGGCCTTTTCTGAGGGGCTCGATCGTGGCGTGACTAGGGCCTGTGGAGACTGTTCCTGCAGACGCTAGGCGAAAAACCATGCTGCTTGTAGAGTCGTCGACCGTACCGAGGTTGTATATAGATTATGGGCACATAGCCTCATAGCTCCCGACCCAAGTGAGATCGCCCGGCTTCTGGAGAAATGCCGCTTGGGAGGTCTGTCAATGAAGTCATAGCATTTAGGGTAGCTACTTCTACTCGCTATGGTTCATCGACAGACCAACTTCGGGTGCTTTCTGGTTATGGCCAGGCTGTTTGGAGAAAACGCCTTATTGCGTTGTAGAGAGGTCGTCGAACACTGTGGGAGTGTTTTGGAGAATTTGTCGAATGTTCTAGCTTTGTTGTTGTGGTCGCCATACACCGTGGGCGTTTTGCGGTGGTCGTCGTACGCCGTGGGCGTTTTGTAGTGGTCGTCATACGCTGTGGGCGTTTGTGTGTTAATAGGTTTGGTTAGATGAAATATAAGAGGAATGAGGCACCTTTATTTATTAATGGAGGGGTACATAGTACAAACTTCATTGGACTATGTTTATACTAGGACATCTCGCACGACGGAGGGCTGGTGGTCTCTATATTTATTTGCAGGAGAGGTCGGCGGTGTCGATGGGATATCCTATAGGGTACCCATAGACCGGCTTACCTGAGCCTTGGGCCACCTTCACTCGGCCCACGAAGGAAGACAGACAAGCGAGACCGAATTCTACTCGGTTTGGACGACAAGACCGAAGCGCAACTTAGGACTCTAAGTTTGTAACCGAGTAGGATTAGAACAGCCTTGGACAGTCCTAGACTATAAAGGGCTGGTGAGGGTATCACCAAAAAAACATCTGAACATACTACGCAACACCCGATACGTAGAGCGATACAAAACACCTTGTATGACGAGATCAGAGCAATAACAAGCGACCTAACTGGACGTAGGGTTATTACTCGATTGTGTCGAGGGCCTGAACCTGTATAAACTGTGTGTCCCTGCGTGTCCAACCACCAAGGTTCCACTATTCACCGAGGCACAAACAACTGTCTCGGGTAACCCCGTGGCAGGCTATCGGTGGTAAAACATCGACAGCTGGCGCTCCAGATAGGGGCTTTCGGTGAATTTTGTCTCGAAAGCTTGGATCTGGAGACGATCAAATCGATGAAATCAACATTTTTTTCGGATCATGGATCTGCGAGATCGACAATGACGGAAAGCTTCAAAGCCGACTCCGAGAAGAAGGAGTAAACGAAAAGATTGAACAAGACCTTCAAGAACTGAATCAAAAGACCAAGAATCTCACGATTTCGAAACCGATCAGAACAGCAGAAGAAGATGGATACAAAACAGACTCGAAAAAGGAGATACCATCGCACACCAACTCCGAATCGAACATGGAAGGACTAAACATAGCCCGAGTCAAAACATACAATCGAAAACAAAAACAACTTGGAAACAGTCAAGTACTCGGGCCTATTCGGACTACACAACTTCACATATACGCACAGAGATTTTCTTCGGAAGACGATGACAAAGAGCATAGCTCTGAGAGGCACTCAAGAGGGGATGATAATGTCAACAACTCCAGAAGGATGCATGGTACACTTGCCAAACCAATCCCCGAGAACGCAACACCAGGATAGAGAACTACAATTCCAAGTAGGAAAAGAACTCGGACTCTATCAGGGACTGTCATACAAGCCAAGGAAGAGAAACCAACAAAGAAAAAGAACTCGGAGAGTACACACTATTTACATGGCAGAGCTAGAACCTTATTTAGAACCACCACAAATACCCGACTTGAAATCATCAGATAAATCAGAAGGAGATATCTCAGACGACGAGGAAGGAGACGACAATGAAACCAACGACCACAAAGCTACAAGGCTAAAGAAGAACAAAACTAGAGCAGGAAGAAGAAACCGAGCCACCCAGAGAAAGCAAATCTGGAACAAATACAAAGCAGAATTGACATGATACAACAGAAAGAGGGCGGAAAGAGAATCCGTGAAAAACACAAAGAGAGAAAGAATTGAAGAACTGACAAAAGATCTAAATATCCTTACCAAAGTGGAAAGAATCATAGATGAGCCGAATAAAGAAGACGGAGACCCCAATAAACAACCCGAAGACAATACACCACAGGAAGGACAAGGGGAAAAACAAGAGGAACAACCCCCCAAGAAGTCAATATTCCACAGATTGGGAAGAACAAAGGTACCACAACCTTCGGAAAGACAAGAACAACACCTCAGACTAATAAAACAAAACGGCCCAGATTGGGGCCAGCGCTACCCAGAAGACTACGAAGAATCTGAATACAGAGGGGACATGGAATATTACAGGAGAGATTGGTCACCTGAATTCAACAGACCAGAACAATACGACATGTTCCCATGTTTTGCAGGAAGATTACAGACGTTGAAATTACCACACAAATTCAAACCAGCAAATCACTCCATATACAATGGAAAGGTAGAACCTAGACAATGGATAATAGTTTATTCCCAATCCATTGAACTCGTGGGAGGAAACAATGACATCAAAGCCCTATACTTTTCAATGGCACTTGAAGCTATTCCTCTACAATGGTTTGACAAGCTAAAACCACGATCAATCAAATATTGGGAAGACTTGCAAGAAACTTTTTGCAACAACTTTGTGGGAATAATAACACATCCCATGACAACAGCAGAATTGAAAAACGTGAAGCACAGAAAAGGAGAGACCCTAAGGGAATATTATCGAAGGTTCGGAGAACTCAGAGCTCAGATACATGACATCACCGATAGAGAAGTAATAGAGACATTTGTGGATGGAATCCTAGCAAATTGGCAATTCAAGGATTATTTCTATGAAAATCCAAGATCCAATGAAGATTTCAAAAGAGCTGTAGAGAAAATGATATCGTCAGAAGAAAGAACTCGGCATAGATTCACCCGAGAGTTTCATGAAATAGAAGACCAGATTTCAGACCACAAGACAAAAGACCAAGACAAGACAACATGGTAGCAGCAACAAACAACAAAAGAAGATACAATGACAATGACAAAGGAGGGTAGAACAACAACATAAACGCAAACCAAAATAATAGATACTCAAATAACAACTACCAGAGAAACAACTATGCGAGAAAGCCAGTGGAGAGGATAGAAAACTTACCCTGCCATATACACCCTCATGTAGGACACAAGCTAGTCGAATGCGACATCTTCCAACGGAGATTCACAAAAAGGGAAGAGACGCGAGCAAACAATTTGGAACAGAGAACAGAAGAACCCGAAAAAGATGCAAAAAAGGCAGAAGGAAACTATCAAGAACCCCAACGACAAATAGCAGTAATATTTTCCGGAGCATCATATACAAGAAGTAAAAGACAAGAAAAGCTAGCACACAGAACCATCATGGCAGCAGAACCAGCTACCCCAAGATACTTAGATTGGTCAGAATACCCAATTTAGTTCACTAGAGAAGATCAATGGACAAGTGCAGCAAATGTTGGTTATTATCCCCTAGTAATGGGACCAACAATAGCACGAGTGGCAGTATCTAAAGTGCTCATTGATGGGGGAGCAGGACTAAACATAATCTCCGTAGACACCTTGAGAAAGATGAATTTAGACTATGAAGGCATGATCATACCAACAAGTATTCCCTTCTATGGGATAGTACCCGGAAGAGCTTCTATACCATTGGGGCAGATCACCTTACCAGTCACCTTTGGAACACCTGACAAGTATCAAACTGAGTTCATTAAATTTGAAGTAGCCGACTTCGAATCATGCTATCATGCAATCCTCGGAAGACCAGCACTCACAAGATACATGGCAGTACCCCACTATCCGTACCTATTACTCAAGATGCCGACAACAAAAGGAGTCCTATCACTAAAAGGAGATCTAAAGAGAGATTATGACTGTGATGTACAAGCCATACAAATATCAGAAAAGTTGCAAGACTACAAGGAAAAGAAGACATTGCAAAAAAGGTCGAGGAAATGAATCCGGATGAAATTCAAATACCGACAAAAAAGCCTAACAACTTTACACCTCCAAAAGAAGCCGCCACAAAGATAATTGACTTATGGACAGGAGATGCAGAGAAGACGACGATAATCAGCGCAAATCTAGACCCCAAATAGGAACTCGCGCTCTAGACCCCAAATAGGAACTCGCGCTCACCAACTTTCTAAGGGACAACAAGGACATATTTGCATGGAAACCAGTAGACATGCCAGGAGTCCCAAAGGAGTTGGTTGAGCAAAAAATTGACATAGACAAAGGATCCAGACCAGTAAAACAAAAGCTACGCAGATTCGCTCCAGATAGGAAAGCAGCAATCAAAAAGGAAATAACAAAGCTATTGGCAATAGGATTCATCAGAGAGATAATCAATCCGGACTGGTTAGCAAACCCAGTCTTAGTGGAGAAAAAGAAACTCGAAAGAATGGCGCATGTGTGTTGACTACACGGATCTTAACAAACACTACTCAAAAGACCCATACGGATTGCCAAGAATTGACCAAGTCATAGATTCAACAGCTGGATCATCATTGCTATCTTTCCTAGACTGCTACTCGGGATACCGCCAAATATCACTTAGAGAAGAAGATCAAAGCAAAACATCTTTTATAACACCCTTCGGGGCATATTGCTATAAGTCAATGCCGTTCGGACTAAAAACGCAGGAGCAACATATTAAAGAGCAATACAAACCTGCTTGGGAGATCAAATAGGAAGAAACGCTGAAGCTTACATCGATGACGTGGTAATCAAAACAAAGGAACCAGAATCATTGTTGGAAGACTTAGAAGAGACCTTCAAAAATCTAAAAGCTTGGAAGTGGAAACTCAACCCCACAAAGTGCGTTTTTGGCGTGCCATCAGGGCAACTACTCGGTTTCTTGGTCAGCAATAGAGGAATCGAAGCAAGTACAAAATAAGTCAAAGCAATTATGGATATGAAGCCACCAAAAAAGATCAAGGACATACAAAAACTAACATGATGTATGGCAGCTCTTAACAAATTCATATCAAAATTGGGAGAAAAGAGACTACCCTTCTTCAAGCTTCTAAAAAAGAAAGAAAACTTCGAGTGGACAGAGGAGGCCAACCAAGCTTTCATCAAGTTAAAGGAATATATATCATCATCCCCAGTAATGACTCCACCAAGGAACAAAGAAGATATGATGTTATATATCACCGCCACAAAGAATGTGGTAAGGACAACAGTCATAGTGGAAAGAGAAGAACCCGGACATACCTACAAAGTACAAAGGCGAGTATACTACATCAGTGAAGTGCTCACGGAATCAAAAGTCAGATACCCACACGTACAAAAACTACTCTACGCAGTGCTCACATCGTCAAGAAAGTTGAGACATTATTTTCACGAGCACAAAGTAACAATTGTGACAAACTTCCCATTACAAGACATTCTCATAAATAAAGATGTCACAGGACGAATATCAAAATGGGCAGTAGATCTCGGAGCTTTAAACTTGGACTTCAAACCAAGAACAACAATCAAGTCACAGATACTACCCGACTTCATCGCTGAATGGACAGAAATCATACAAAAAGAACCCGAACCAATACAAGACCACTAGAAAATGTACTTTGATGGTTCTCTGAAGCTTAGAGGGGCAGGAGCAGGCGTGCTACTAATCTCCCTAGAAGGAAGACAATTAAAGTACGTACTACAAATATTATGGCAAGCAACAAACAATGAAGCAGAATACGAAGCACTCATACACGGATTAAAAGTAGAAACTACTTTGGGAATCAAAAGAGTTCTCGCCTATGGAGATTCAGCAGTAGTAATCAACCAAGTAAACAAAGAATGGGATTGAACAAAAAACAACATGGACGCATACTATGCAGAAATAAGGAAACTTGAGAAGAATTTTGAAGGACTAGAAATCCATCATGTCTTAAGAGATTCAAATGTGGCAACAGATAGCCTGTCAAAATTGGGATCGGACAGAGCAAAAGTACCACCTGGAATATTCGTAGAAGAACTCGCAAAGCCATCAATCTAAGAAATTAGCAAACAGAAAGAAGACTCAATGGATATAGACAAGATAGAAGAACCATATACTTCAAGACAAGTCTTCAACATAGAAAGTGATTGGAGACAACCATACATTGATTATAAAAGCGAAAATAAACTACCCGGAGACAAGGCAGAAGCAACAAGGGTCATAAGGAAAAGCAAAACATATGTTCTCATAAAAGACAAACTTTACAAGAGAGCAACATCTTTGGGAGTATTATTGAAATGTGTATCAACACAGGAAGGAAAAGAGATATTAGAAGAAATCCACTCGGGATACTGTGGAACTCATGCGGCATCTAGAACACTAATCGGTAAAGCATTCAGAAGTGGATTCTATTGGCCAACAACACTCAAAGACGCAGAACAATTAGTCAAGACATGCAAAAGCTGTCAAATGTTTGCAAGACAATCACATTTTCCAGTACTCAATCTAATCTGCATACCACCAGCCTGGCCTTTCTCATGCTGGGGCTAGATCAAGTCGGACCTCTTAAAAAAGCAAAAGGAGGATTTGAATACATATTCGTGGTAGTAGACAAATTTACCAAATGGATCGAATACAAACCATTAGTCAAATACAGCGCATAAAAAGCAACAGAATTCATACAAGACATCATGCACAGATTTGGGATGCCCAACTGAATAATCACAGACCTGGGATCACCATTTACAGCAAAAGAATTCCAATATTGGGCAAGGATTGCGGAATAGAGATAGATTATGCATAAGTAGCTCATCCCCAAGCAAATGGACAAGTCGAAAGAGCCAATGGGCTATTAGTACAAGGGCTAAAACCAAGACTAAATGAAGACCTAAAAGATTATGGAGGAAAATGGATAGAAGAATTACCAAAAGTAGTATGGGGCCTAAGAACCCAAATCAGCAGAGCAACAGGATACTCACCGTTCTTCTTGGTATACGGATCAGAAGCTATATTACGAGTCGACTTAATATGGCAGTCACCAAGAATAGAACAATATGACGAAGGAGAAGCCGAAGAAACAAGACAACTAGAAATTGACATAATTGAAGAGATAAGAGATAGTTCAGTACTACAAAATGCAAGATATCTACAAGGTTTACGAAGACATTACGACAGAAACATGCACCCAAGAACACTAAAACCAGGAGACATGGTACTACGACTAATTCAAAAGAAAGAAGGAAGACACAAACTACTCAGCCCATGGGAGGGTCCTTTTATCATCAAGACATCAATACAACCCAGAACTTACAAGCTAATGACAGAAGACGGGATACAATTAAGCAACACTTGGCACATCAGCCAACTCAAGAAATTCTACAACTGAAGATACAAAAAAGGCACAAGACTTCAAGAACAAACGATCTATAAGTCAACCGTTTCGTGAGACGGCATGACAAGCCGATAGCTTTGCACCATGAGTGGCACTGTCTGGCATTCTAAGTCAATTGCTTCGTGAAGCAACTTGACAAACTGACTGCTTTGCACCATGAGCGGCGCAGTCTGGTTCATATATATAAGTCTACCGTTTCGTGAGACGGCATGACAAGCTGACAACTTTGCACCATGAGCGGCACTGTCTAGCATTCTAAGTCAATTGCTTCGTGAAGCAACATGACAAACCGACTGCTTTGCACCATGAGCGGCACAGTCTGGTTCATATATATAAGTCTACCGTTTCGTGAGACGGGATGACAAGCTGACAGCTTTGCACCATGAGGAGCATTGTCTAGCATTCTAAGTCAATTGCTTCGTGAAGCAACATGACAAACCGACTGCTTTGCACCATGAGCGTTTCGTGAGACGGCATGACAAGCTGACAGCTTTGCACCATGAGCGGCACTATCTGGCATTTTAAGTCAATTGCTTCGTGAAGCAACATGACAAACTAACCGACTGCTTTGCACCATGAGCGACACAGTCTGGTTCATATCTGCAAGTCAACCGTTTCGTGAGATGGCATCACAAACAATAAACTACTCGGCATAACAAGAAAGATCAGTCTACCTCGACGACGTCAAAGACAAAAATGGTGCAAAGGGGCACAACACATATAAGCAATTCCTTGAAGAAAAGCACAACTCGGCGCAACAACAACTACAAGCTGAATATTACCACGTCATAAAGTGACATTGAATACTCCAAAATTGAAAACTACTCGACAAAGTCAACAGTACTACCCCGAAACAACTTGGAAGTTAATATGTGAAAGAAAAATAAAGTGCAAGGATGAAGATCTACAGGCAACAATATTTTCAGTATAGTCATCAAGACATGAAGACCGATAATACTACTCAGAAAGAACTCGGGGAATACAGATGAATCTAAAAATCCTAGTACAAAGGCACAAAAGAACTCGACATGGCTTACAAGATCTGAAAAAACAAAGTATTTATCGGATTGACAAGTAAGTCGATCAGAAGGCAACCTACGCAGACAAGACGAGTACATATCTCAAAATTAAGAGATCACAATATCAAGACGAAGCCTAATAATATATTAAGCAAAAGTATCATCCAGAGTATATTACAAGACCATCATTCAAGGACAAATAGATGTTTTTTATCAAGGAGAAGGGGGCAACACTTTCATTTGACCAAATATTTTATTACAAAGCTCCTTGACTTCGGGCTTTGATTGCTCCCACTTCGCCAAGAGATCGGCGTCCATCGGATCTTCAAGAATTCGGTCTAAGGATACTTCAGGAGCAAGGGCATGAACAAAAGAAACAACATTGTTTATACAGCGCTCAAAACCATTCTCCACAAACTCTTGAAACCGAAGTGGTAATGCAGGAATTAAGCTCTTCAGGCCTTCATTAACATCCTCTTCGTGACAAACAACAGCCACAACAGGCTTCACAACAGCATACAGAGACTTATACCAGCCATGAACCTAGAAAAGCTGAGCTTGTAAAGCCTGCTCCAATTTCAATGACTGAAAATGACAAGGAACTTAGAAAACTAAGAATGAAAATAGCAAAGAGCCAAAAGACAACAAGCAGTAGCTGAACTTATAGTTTCAACTCCCTTCTCTGAAGATTCAAGATGAAGAAAAAAGTCTTTCTACTCTTCATTCCAGGCCATCGAAGCTTGATCATCAACTACAAATGAGACAAAAAAGTCAAATAACACAAAAGAGAACCACAAAAATAAAGGAAAATATAAAAACACTTACCATCCAGTTTTGCCCTCAAGTCAGTAAGGGTAGTAGAAGAAGAAGCCTCAACAACTTCTCGGAAATTTTTCTCTTGCTCCAAAGCAGCATGAGTCTGAGATAACTCAAGCTTAACCCTATCAAGATCAGCTTGAAGAGCAGCAGTCGATTGTTCCTCCGAAGAAGTAGTCAATTCCTGACAGACCTCCTGCAAGAGATAAGGATTAAAATAAAGCACAAACAAATAGACTGAAGAAGAGAAACAAAAGCAAATACCTTTAGCTCAGCACCAAAAGACATTGGCAGGTCATTCCAAGAAGAAACAAGCTTCTGGATCCGCTCAACCCGACTAAGCTGAACTTCTGGCCCTTGAAGGAACAAAGGAGCCATTGGAGAAGAAGTCAGAACTTTACCCAAGACACTCAACTCAGGTATTTCAAGGAGGGCCACGCCAGCAGGAGGAGAAGCACCAACCAACTTAGAAGTACCAACAACATTTGCAACATCAGGAGCACAAAGTCCTACAAGAGACAAAAACAAGAAAAATTAAGAGAAAAACAAAAGACAAAAAGATCACCATCAGCAAGACAAAAGAACCCTACCGCCCTAGAATGAAGCAGGAGCATCAGAAGAAGGCCTAAAGAAAGCAAAATCAAGAATATTAGGAAAAGACAATTAAAGATACAAACATTACGCAAGAAATCAGACTTACTTGACCGACTTGCTAAAGGAAGCAACAACTTGAGCAAATGAAAGCTTAGGAATATCAAAAGAAAAATCATCATCAAGCAATGAAGAAGAAGGGATCGGAACAGTCGAGGGGATTGGGGCAGCTTCACCAGAGGATTGACCAACAAACAACCTACGACTCAAAGAACTCTACAATAAGGAAAAACCTAGAAAGAAAGCACAAAGGCATCAAGAAAGGAACTTACGGAGGAGGAATAAGAGGAGGATCGTCATCAGAATACTCTTCATCAAGAGAGATAGACTGGCCACCTGATGAAAAACAAGTACAAGAGTAAAGAAAAATAGTAAACAAAGCAACTCGGCTAAAAGCAAAAATGCTCACCTACAATAATGTTACCTGTGGGAATACGCGACCAAGAAGTACGACGACGAGTAACAGGGGCAAGTGGAGGAGGTTGAGCAGAAGACTCAAGCTTTCTCTTCCTAGAAAATAACAGAAGCTGAGCAATCCGGGGATCAGGAGTATATGGTACATACCCATCTGTACTACAAAATCCAGGGATCAACCTGGAAGAAGAACTCAAAGCTATGGTGACCTCGGCAGCAGACTCAGCAGGAGCAGAAGCAACTGGCCCAAAAGGCAAAGCAAGCCTAAAAGAGTGACCATAATCCTAAACACACAAAACAAGTTTTCAATGAGCAAAACCTCAGAAAAAAGAAATCAGAATAAACTAAAGATCACTAACCTGAGGAGGAGGATTCCCAACATCATATTCTGGAATCCAAGGAGGAAGGGCAGACACACTACTCAGAACTCTCCCAAAATGATCAAATACGTCATCATTAGAGAACTCGGCATCAGGGATAATCCGAGAAGGGTCAGAAGGACCAGTGTATTCAAAGCCAAGGCGATCCCTCTGCATGAGAGGTTGAACCCGGCGACGATAAAAACTAGCAACCAACCCGTTGCTAGTCAACCCAGATTGTTTCAAGAAATTTATCCGAGTCAGCAAAGGCTTGATAGCCCAGGATTCAGAAGAAGATAAACCATCATTCCAACTAGGAAGAGAGGTCGGAAGGGCAGCAAGATCAGAACAAAAGTAAGCATCAGGCTTAGAAATGTAAAACCACTTATCTGCCCAATCTTTAACTGACTCACAAAAGGTATAAGAGAAGTAGTTGGCCTTCATTCCCTGACGAAACTGAAGGACACAACAACCAAAAGAATGAGCTGGCTTACTCTCATGAAAGCAAAGGCGAAAGAAATGCCAGAAGAGAAGAAGACAAGGAGGGATGCCAATGAATGCCTCACACAAGTGTGCAAACGAAGCAAGAAAAAGAATCCCATTAGGGGGCAGATGATGAAGCTGGATACCATAGAAACGGAGGAACTCCATCAAGAAGTCAGAAGGAGGGAAGCAAAGTCCAGCACAAACGAAAGAAACAAAGAGCATAGTCTGATCAGGGCAGGGACTCGGGATCGCATGCTCACCAGGCAAAGAGTATTCAGAAAAAATCCACGCCCGAAGCAAACCATGGACAACTAGCAGATCTAAATCCGCCTCCTGAATCGTAGGCTTAGGAGATCGCTTCATCTGACGAGACATCTCGACGTACTCAGGATTGTCTATACGATCCAACACGGTATCCTCGTCCACAAATTCAGCTTTGTTCTTGTTCTTCTTCACCATCCGAGGCAGATCGAAGACGAGCAAAGCAGTGGCGGCAGCTAGGGTTTGCAAGCAGAGGAAAGAGTTTTTTACCGTAAGGTAAAAAATAAAGGAAGAAGGAAAGACAAATTTATAAAGGGGTAAAAAACCGCAAGTTTCATCAATTACACAACAGTTACAAAAAGGTCACCAGGAATTATGGAACAGAAGCTAAAATAAAGCAATTAGTCAGAGTACATCATTCACAAAGTAAACAGACAACCCATGAAACAAAGAACTCGGATATCAACATACAAAAGTACAAAGAACTCGGAAGTATAATACAACAGTTGATGGATCATTCTTTATTTTTCATACAAAGTATGGTTACAACAGGAATATGAAACAAGAAAACCCACATACAAAAGGGAACTTTTACATAATGACATCAAGGAACCCAGTCGAATTCGAGGTTAGACTAACTCAAACCAAGATTCAATATTATTAGACAGTGCCAAACAACTCAGATGTGCGTGATACCCAACGGAGCAATGCACACCCAAGCCGCCAAAAGTAGTAGAAGCAGAACCCGGAAACCATCCAAGATTGGCAGCGAGAGACACAGCAAAAGAGGAATGGCCAAATAGGCGGATCAGCATCAGCACGTACCAAAATGGCACAACACAGGGCTGACCAAGGAACGCTTCTTCAACCAAGACTGCGAGATCAGCCAGAGGCATGGAACTAGGACGTTGGAAGATGAGGCAGCACAACATGCGACAGCCTCATCACAAGAACTACACCATTTGCCTCAAAGCCGCCCACAGCTTGGTACTACCTTGAAACTAGCCACCTGCTAGTTCCTATCACAAGACCTACACCATTCACCAGATTACAACTCAGAAAAGGGACAAGGAAGCTCGGGGGCTCATCAAGCTCACTAATTACTATATCCATGATACAACAAGGACCTTTACAAAGGAAAGCAGAAGATATGTGACAAGGGAGCCATACTACAGCTATTTATAAAAGAAATGGGCGCACATACACCAAGTCCATGAAGAAAAGATGACAATAGCAATAGTACATAAAGGAAGCAGTAAAGAAAAAAGATCCTACAAGGACTACATTGATGAGATGCAAACAGCTACAATAAAGGCAGTTCATCAGGGTACTATATAGAATATCCATAAGAATATTCCAAGGACAATCATATAACTAGTAACACTCAATGGATGCCGAAAACAACTCGGTTAGTAATCTTACAAATACAACAACTAGGAGCTATCATTACAAGGCCACTATAAGCCTCATATACAACAAAAGACCTCAAGTGACAAAATATAAAGGCCAAAACCAAGGACAAATCAGGTCTACCACCGAAGAAGACCCAGCACTTGGTGGAAACCTTGCAGATTAAAACAACCCAGAACCTCCGCACAGCATGAGGAAAGTTCTGGTTGATAGGCAGAAAACCACTCCCAACAAATAAGATTGGACAACTCCAACTCTAGTCCTTCTAGCAAGAGTTCATTACAAGCATGCACGACAAGGCAGAGGGAGCATACAACTTCAACCAACTTGGGAACGACAACGGTGACAGTCCAGAGTTCAATAAGCAGATAGAGAAGGCATGGAAGCCACATCACAAGAGTTATTCTACCTGCTATAACAAACTTCCCCGGAAAATCTCAAAAACCAGAAGGTGGACATAAGCCCGGGGGCTGCTCAGTTTCACTCAGCAGCATGATCATCAAAAAGAAAGAATAGAACTCTAAAGATCAAACTACTAGTACAAGCACAACAAAATATATAGCAAGGAAGGACCACCAAAAGCCAAAAGTCACGAGAAAGAAAATCAAGAAAACAACAAAAGCTGACCAAAGCAAACAGTGAAAGCAAGATTCCACACATCCGTGAAAGCATAGTACCCACCCGTGAACAAAAGCAAGCAGAAGCAAGGTATTTCAGACCCTTCTGCCGAGCCCTTTTATGCTAAAAAGAACTCGGAGAAGGCTCGGGGGCTAGAAATACATACCATACAAAGTTTTTTCTCAGATCCTCTGAATACTTGTACCAAGTAATCAGAGGCTCAGGGGCTACACTCAATGAGTGCACCAAGGAAGACCACAAGACGAAGACACAGAAGATCATCCTATGATTTTCCTTCAAAAAAAAGGACTCGGCTTACTTTCAAATCAACCCGACATGTTGAAGAAAAATCATGAGATGTTCGGGGGCTTGTCGATGGGATATCCTATAGGGTACCCATAGACCGGCTTACCTGAGCCTTGGGCCACCTTCACTCGGCCCACGAAGGAAGACAGACAAGCGAGACCGAATTCTACTCGGTTTGGACGACAAGACCGAAGCACAACTTAGGACTCTAAGTTTGTAACCAAGTAGGATTAGAACGGCCCTCGGACAGTCCCTGAACTATAAAGGGCTGGTGAGGGTATCACCCAAAAAACATCTGAACATACTACGCAACACCGGATACGTAGAGCGATACACAACACCTTGTATTACGAGATTAGAGCAATAACAAGCGACCTAACTGGACGTAGGGTTATTACTCGACTGTGTCGAGGGCCTGAACCAGTATAAACCGTGTGTCTCTGCGTGTCCAACCACCAAGGTTCCACTATTCGCCGAGGCACGAACAACTGTCTCAGGTAACCCCATGGCAGGCTATCGGTGGTAAAACATCAACAGACGGTGGTCGCTACTAGTTCTGCTTCCTGCTTCTTTGTGGCGGGGTTGTCACTGATGTCGGAGTTGTACGTATCCTGGATACAGGGTTTCTCGACGGCGTTGATTGTCTACTGCTCGTATTCGTATGCGATCTTCAGGTTGGTGCGGAGACTGAGGATGTCTTGTGGCATCGGGATATTTAGCACCACGTAGGTGTAGTACGGGACTGCCATGAGTTTAGCGAGTGCCGGTCGGCCGAGTATCGCGTGGTAGGCTCTCTTGAAGTCGGCGATGATGAATTTGATGTTTTCTACCTTGAATTGGTCCTGGTGGCCGAACTGCATGGGGAGGGTGATCTGGCCCACCGGTGTCGATGCCTTATTTGGGATGATCCCCCAGAAGGAGAAGTTCGCTAGGAGGAGGTCTTTCTTTGAGTAGTCGAGTTGGCAGAATGCGTCGGCGAAGATAATATTTAGGGCACTGCCACCATCGACCAGCACCTTCTTGAAGCGGCACGTGGCGATGGTTGAATCAATGATGAGTGGGAAGCGTCTGGGGTATCTATAGTCCGTCCACTCATCTTCTCCGGAGAAGCTGATAGGTTGTTCTGACCAGTCGAGGTAGCGAGCGTTGGCCGAGCCACCTCCTGTCGCTGCGACCGAGTAGACATCTTTGCGAACCTAGCGGCGTCGCCTCTCTCCTTCAACAACCACACTGCCCCCGAAGATGGAGTACGTCATTGAAACTGGTCGGAACTCTGGCGCCAGTGGTTCTTGGTCTTTGCCTTTGTCGGGGTCATCTTTCTTCGCTCTCTTGTCGCTTCTTCCCCGTACTGTTGACTCAAGGAGCTCACATTCGCGCATGGAGTGTTTGGAGTTTTTGTTTATGGGGCACGGGCCGTCAAGGATCTTCTCGTAGCTAGCGTCGTAGTTCCTCCTCGGCCTGGCGTTCGTGTTGGCGACGTAGAGGTTGTCACGCCTGTAATCATACCTTTGTGGATAGCGTTCGGAGTTGCCCAATCGGTAGTCCCGGTGGTCGCCGGTCCTTCCTTCGCTGCGGTAATCTGGTCGGCGGCCGTCGTCTCTTGCGCATTCCGGGGAGCGAGAGAGGCGCCACCTGTTCTCCCTGCTGCGGGTGGCGTCGTCTTGGTTGGCGTAAGGATTCGCGATTGTCATGAGCTCTTCTATGGTTGTTATGCTCTTCCGTGCCAACTTGTTTCAGAGGTCGTCCGTCCGCAGGCCGTTGGACAAGATGGCGATGGCCTCCGGGTCGGAGATCTCTGCGATGCTCAACCGCTTGTCTGAGAATCGTCGGATGTACTCTCGGAGGCTTTCATTGCTTCTCTGGAGGACGTTCTCCAGGTCATAGCGCATCCTTGGCTGGACACAGATAGCCTTGTACGTCTTGATGAAGATTTCCTTAAGTTGCTCCCAGGTGTCGATGGTGTCTTCTGGGATCTTCTGGAGCCAGTTATTGGTTGAGGTCGATAGCATCACTGGCAGATAATTGGCCATCACATCTTGATTCCCTCCGGCGATGTATACAGCGATCTCGTACGTGGACGCCCATTGTTCTGGGTTTGCCTTGCCGTCGTATTTCTCCACCGACGTCACTCTGAAATTCTGGGGCCACCTGATGGCGCGTAGACGAGCGGAGAAGAGGCGAAGTCCCCCTATGGCTGGGGGCGCTAGTGCCGGTGTTGGATCACGCCGGGGATTACCATGCTCATTGTCGTCGTACCATGGTGATCGTCTTTGGTGCTCCTTCGGAGGGCTTCGGCGTGCCGGTGCCGGTGTTCGATCACACCGGGCCCTGTTGGGTTCTTCTCGCCGTCGCGTCATGGGGATCTTCGTCGGTGCTCTTTTGGAGGGCTTCGGGGATGGTTCCTACTATAGGATTGACCGAAGAATTCAGGGGGATGAACTGCTTTATTGACCTGGACTGCGGCTACCATGATGTGGGCCTCTATCTTCTCGATTGCGGGCGTGCCAGGGAGCTTGGACAGCTCGCAGGTGGCTACCGCTAGATTGGCACTGGGAGTTGGGAACACCGGAATATCACCCATCTGGTCGAACTCGTGCTGGAGGTTACGTCATGGTAGGTGATCGTGATTCCTCAGCTCCAGCTCATGCTGCTCCCGTGCGATGCGTTCCTGCTCGTGACGCTCTTCGTTGTGCCTCTCTTGCTCGCGGAATTCCAGGTCGTGCCTCTGCGCACGTTCGGTGTTGTGCTGTTCTCTCGCGACGTGCTCGGGTTCGTCTCATTGTCATGGGGGGTGCTGTCAGCAGAGACTTGAAAAATCACCCCTCCGAAGCCTGGGGGAAACTCCGGGAGGTCGCTGGTCGATTCGGAGGAGTCGGCAGTATCAAGCCTCGTAGTGGCGGCCGAGCTCGATGAGATCATGCCATCGAGGGACACCGCCTGCTCGGAGTCGCTATGGATTGCGAAGATGACGACGGTGTTCACGACGGGTGCCGCATGGACCTGGTTGGAGATGGATCGAAGCATCTGGTGTTGGAAGATCGTCGGCTGGTCGCTGAATCCGTGAGGCGTGGTCAAGGGAGGCCTAATACCCCTGGTCGTCATAGTCGTCGTCTTCGTTGGGGCTCGGTGGCGGTGCGGTCAGTGGCCATGGTGGCAAGAGAGTCGATGTCATGCCGTCTGCACGAGGTTGATGCAGTCCATGATACCGACATTGGAGCGATCGATGGCGTCGACTAGATCGTCGATGCCGATGTTCTTTCACGGGTGGCGCTTTGGCGTGGCGAGGCGACGTGGAGGTGACAGCACGTCTGTCCCGCATGGCGTAGATCCAACGGTCCAGGACATAGATCCAATATAGAGCACGGTGTCGGTCACCGGAAGGACCATCGAATCCGAGAAGGTGACCGCTTGATGAGCCATGAAGTCGATGCACACACCCCCTACCTGGCGCGTCAACTGTCGATGAAATGTGTCGTAGTCTACCAAGGGGGTACCCTACAGTACTAGATTATAGGCGGAGGTGTGGCGACGGCGATCAAGCGTAACACAGAAAGCATAGACACGACGATTTATACAGGTTCAGGCCGGCAAATCGCCGTAATACCCTACGTCCTGTCTTTTGGTGGTTGGATTTATATGAGTATTAGGTTACACGAGGTGTAGATGAGATCTCCCCGAGAGTTTTGGAGGGGGTCCCTGGTCGCCTTATATAGCTAGGGAGCAGGGTTACAATTTCCATATCCTAATAGATTACGATCGGTCCCTCAAGGCAAGGGATCGGAGTCTATCTACTAGGATCTTCCTTGACGAGCAAGACTTCCTCGGAGTCCCTGACGAGCACGACGGGTTGGATGCGTGCCGTAGGGCCTCGCGAGCTGGGCCGTCTTCCAGTCGGCAGGCCCATAAGGTCCCTGGGGATATGCCAAGGTAATATCCCCAACAATTGCCACGAGACGCGTCACGTTCAAGCAGCAGTATATGACTTATTATTTATGGAATTATGCGGAGGAATATTGTTCTGTGGCAGTCTATCTATATACTGGAGATTGCATGTAAGGGAAATACTTGGCCAAGCTATTTAAGGAAATCTACATGTCTCGGAAACATGAGGCTTTGTAATTGGTCGTGCTTGAATCTATGCAAAGAAGGAAAGGAATACACGTGATTTGGTCTTTGACAAGCAAGGTGGAAGACAAAATGGTTACGTATGGCCAAATAGATTGGGAATATTATATTCCATTTTTCTTAGCAAGCAAGGAAACATACGTGATGGCAAGGACTCCGTGAAGGAAACTAGGATCTATGTGTCTCAATATTTGTTTAGATATATTTTAGGCAAGTCCCTTCGGGACCCTTATCAACCACGGGTATAAATATAAACCCCCGACCATTGTAAACATCCATCTATCTATCAATCAATCAATATACATCTTTTCGGCTTCATGCCAAACCCTAGGAGTAGGAGTAATGTAGGTACGGCGATCTCATCATTCACACAGCTGGGTGTCATCCGGTGGACGCAGGCATTGATTTCTGTCTAAACTCAGCGTCATCCGGTGGACGTCAAGCACTCGATTAAGTCAAGTATCATCCGGTAGATGCAGGCTTAATCTGGACAGGGGTTAGTTATTAGTTTGAATCATTGTTCATGGGGCTGCATTGCTTCAATCTCACATGAGTAATTATTCAAGCTAGTTATCGGCTCTATTAGATTGGCGATCTAATAGATTCATTAAGTTATCAATATTGTTTGTGTTAATCTGTTTATTTATTATAACAATATCTTGCCCAATTTCAACCGGTGGATTGGCCTGTGCTTTAATTCTATTTGGATCTATTATTTTTCGTACCTTCACTCTTATATGCGTCAAAGTAGTAGATCTAAGATCTTATCGGCTAACCTGTTGGTTGTAATTGTCATGTGATGCGGGTTCGAGACATACGTTCGGTCATTAGATCGGTTTGAGAGTAGATGGATCTAGTTCAACATACACGGTACGACTGCATCTACCGAACCCCACCGCCATGTGTGTTGGGTTATATCTGTCTAATCTTAGATCCGTCCGGGGCTAGGCGTATGGATCTTGTTCAAGCTTTATGGATCCCACATCGGCTAACATAGCCGGTCTGGTTGTGCCTCAATCATACGATGCATGTGCTTTTATTACCTTAATTCATTAGATCCATTAACTGTACCGGACATGGCTTGACTTGTTTACTTTTATGGCTGCATGAAAACACCCCAATGCTAGTAAACGAGTTAGGTTATCGGGTTAATTATCATCACGGCTGCATGGGAACCCACCTCTGTTGATGGTTAATCTTTATCTAGTATGTTTAGTAGAATTAATGGTTTGGGTCAATAAATATCACGTATGTCGGATCTTTACTTCATACATCAATATGATCGGCTAATTATATGCTTTATCTATAACATACTGTGATAGTCGTTTATATTCTATTATCATGCTTCATATTGTCAGGGGCTAACTTCTTAGTCAATCTCCTTTGACCATTGGCTATATGAGAGCCGCATATCCGTGGAACTGTCTGGCAAGAGCTGGCAGGTTCCATAATTTAATGTTTCACTTCCTTGTCAATTGCAGGTCAAATTGACTGGCACGCCTAAGATCAATCCCCGAAGTGGGCTGAGCCGCTTTAGAGGTTTAGGAGATCAAGCTCTGCTACTGCACGGTCTCCGCAGGCCTTGCGCGGTGCTGACGCCGGAAGCCTCATTTTTGGTGTCAACACATTTTGGCACGCCCAGTGGGACCACAATCACTTGATCGGAAATCAGATCTGCTTCAAATATTTGTCATTTTCCAGATCACGATGGGGATGTCATTCAACTTTTATTCCATCAACAAGGTTCGGCCGAAAGAAGGAATAAAGACGAAGAATGATTTTGGTAACTCAGCTTGATGGCCGATATCATAAAGGACAAGAGAGTTAACCGTTAAAGTTAGAGTCATGATATTCGGAGAAGAGTATGTTGTGAAAATAGCTGCTGAGAAAGTATTCGGCAGATAACGAGGATATCCAAATAAAAGGCATCGACTAATTTGGATGAAGCTTTTAGAATTGACATCTGCCGAGGACTGCCACCACATCAAGTTTGCAAGCTGATCTTGTTGTACGTGTCATCCGCATAGTGCTCATTGTGGCATGTGCCAACATGTTGATAGTCTAGGTGTCAAGCACCAAAAGATCAAAAGTTGCTGCCCTTTTACTCCACCACATTTGAAGAGTATGGCATCAACTAAAGCAGCATATGTGCCATGATTCTCGAGAAAGCAAGAATAAAAGCTCACATGCTTGACTCCCAAGGATATACATGCATGCATGTATGGTGACATGGAACAAACTAGCAAGTATGTACACATTCATGCATGATTGCCGAAGACCATGGTACATTCATATATGGGAAGAAATCGGCTACTCTGCCTGCATGGTTCAATACGGACAGCTGTTGGCATCAAGAATGATACACTTTTACATAACCAAAATACTGCCAACAGCCTCAGGATCAAGGACAAAACAATCACATCATGAGCATACTTTATCAAATAACAAGTTCCACATGTCCATGAGTATGTGAATGCATGAATGAAGAAATGAAGCAAAAGAGAGCTAGTGGGACCCACATAGGGGGTCGGCCGACCTCCCTATGGGCCCACCAGCTCTCCCCTCTTGGCCATGATCTAGGAGAAGCACCTTAGAGTGAATTACAACCCTTGGATCAGTCTGTGCTTTCTCTCAACGGCTCACATGCAAAGCACATGGATCCATGGGCCCACACCAAGGAGATAAACATGACAATTACCTCAGAACTAACAATCAACACCAATGACAAGTGGGACCAGCACCTAGAAGGCCGAGGTGGGCCAAAGCCCCCAAGGGGGGTCGGCCGACCTCTCCCTGGGCCCACAAGCCCCCCACTTGGTTCCTGACTAGTGGGGCTGCTTCTAGAAGATGGAGGATGGCCCACAGGCCATAGGGTGGGTCGGCCGACCTCCCCCTAGGTCGGTTTAGCACCTGCCAACCGCCATACTCACTAACACATTCTGAAGATCACAACCATCCACTCCAAGTCAGTTATAAGGCGATTGGATCCAAGGGTGGAGATTTGAAGCCTCCTGGATCGCTGACGTGGTGATGGAGTAGCCCCTACTCCACCTTCCACTATAAATAGAGGCTCATACCCCCCTCTCTACACATGGTGAAGAAGCCTACAAGCTCTATTCCTTAGATTGTTCTAGTAGTTTAGTCTAGAGTGGGAGTTAGAGTTGAGTTGAGCTACGCTCGAGATTTCTGGAGTAGTCTTCTGGAAAGTCTGGTATAGCTCTTGTATCTTTCCTTCTTTGTAATACTTTATCTTATTCAATATATTACTTTTCCTCTACTTTACTTAGTATTTACTTTGAGCATTTCTATACTAGATATAGTCTTGTTATATGCTTTTGCTCTTTAATAGCCTTTACATCAATAGTGTGTGATCCTTGTGGCCTTTCCCGTATGCGATCATTGCCTGTCATAGGGTGCTTTGATTATAGATCGTAGTCAAAGTAATAAGTTTTGTGTAAGCGTGGGGCTTATACATCACCTTATCCTTGGTTACCGCTTGTTGCACGGATTGTTGTGGTAGCTAGTAAGAGAGTGACAGTCTTGTCTAGTCTTTGAATTCCACCACGTGTTTTTAGGCAAGTTCTTAAAAGGTAAGGCCCCCGTAAGAAGAGGGTGCGGTCTGGTAGGAGTTTTGTCCTCCTACTGATTATCCCCTCGCCTAGCATACTTGTATTGAGGAGGCAAACTATAGTGTTTAGACTCGTTAATTGGCTAAGTATATTGAAGTAGAGTGAACACAGGAGTCCCTTTACTCTCTCGTTGTCCTCCCACCTAGCTATTCTATCTAGTCCGTTCTAAGTATCATTTACCTTGGATTATTCATTCATCAACCCTTCCTATCACATATATCGTTTACCCCCCTATACTAGTTGATACTAAGTTGAGGTGCTCTCTAGAGACAGAGAGCTCCAGAGACGTCCACTTTGTGACGGACGTGTCTGTTGCATGGGCGTCGGACACTTGCGAGCGTCCGAGAATATTTTCCCAGAAACCCGAGAGCAGCTAGTTGGCGCCGAATGCTGAGGCGCAGCGTCCGTCGCCAAGCGTCAGAGCATCCAACGCCTGCTGACGTGAACAGGAACTAGCCGTTGGGGCTAGCGACGGAGCGTCCGCCGCCAACTTAATTTGCCTGTTTTCTTAGCTTGAGGACTGAGTGTGTGGGGGAGTATAAATACTTCACCCCTTGCCTTCCCACCTTGCCTTTGCTCATTTGAGTTGCTGGTTGCTTTGAGAAGGTGGAGAAGAGAGCAAGAGCCCTAGAGAGAGAGAGAGTGATTCGCAAATCCATCCATCCTCTCCTCTAGTTCATCCAAGAGTTCAAGTGTGCATCCACTCTAGTTGTGAGGCTTGATTGAGTCAAGTGAAGATCAAGGCTTGTTACTCTTGGTGATCGACATCACCTAGACGGTTCGGTGGTTCTTGGATGAAGGTGATCGCCGGAAGGATTGTCGGCAACCCTTCTTCATCGACTTGTGATCGGTTGTGGGCGGTTCACCGAGCCGGAGTGGCGAAGAACCAGCCCATAGAGAGCACTCATCCCTTGCGCAGGATTGAGGGGGAGCAATACCTTGCGAGGTGCTCCAACGAGGACTAGGGGGCAGTGTCGACTCCTCGATACCTCGGCAAAACGTCGCCGTGTCAAGAATCTCTTTCCCTAGCTCTTTCATACCGCATTACATTCCGCACTTGTTCTTCAATTCATACTAGAATTGTGTAGGGTGTTTTTACCTTCCATGGCTTGCTACCGCTTTCTAGCTAGGACACACAATCGGTAGGCACTAGGGGGTAATTGGCATTGCTAGGATTTCATATTTTCTTTAGAAATTTGAAATAAGCCCAATTCACCCCCCCCCCTCTTGGGCATCTTGATCCTTTCAATTGGTATCGGAGCAAGGTTTGCTCTAAATTAGGCTTCACCGTCTAGAGCAAGATGTCCCATGGGGATGGACCGCCACCCATGTTTGATGGGGATGATTTTCCATATTGGAAAGTGCGGATGGAGGCCTACCTTGAGGCCGTGGATATCGGTGTGCACAAAGCCGCTACCATAGGTGGCACCGTGTTCGCTGAGGATCCCTTCTTTGAGAAGAACAATGCCAAGGCAAAGAACATTCTTTTCCGTGGCATTGGCAAGGATGTGTTCAACTGTGTGCGGAATTGCAAAACCACATACGATGTTTGGACAAACATTTGTGCGCTACACGAAGGGACCAAATGTGAGCGTGAGGAACGCTACCATTTGCTCATGGCAAAGTTGAATTCCATTACCATGCGTGCCAATGAAAATGCTAATGAGATGTACTCACGTCTTAACATTCTTGTAGAGGAGTTGAATGGACTTGGGCTCACCCAAATGCAACCCGCCGATGTGGTGCACAAGATTCTTTGTGTCTTGCCGATTGATAAGTATGGCCACATCGTCACCGTTCTTCACCAAGGGGATCTCTCTACTTCTACACCAACACAAGTGTTGAGCAAGATCAATGCTCATGAGATGTACATGAAGATCGGTGATGGCGGTTCTTCATCCTCCTCCAAGAAGAAAGACAAAGAGAAAGAGGAGAAGAAATACTTAGCCCTAAAAGCTTCCACCAAAGAGAAGTGCAAGATCCAATTGGTGGTTGAGGACTCAAGTGATGATGAATATGAAGACAACATCACTCTCATGGTGAAGAAGACCACCAAGATGTTGAATAGGATAAACAAGAAGGAAGTCAAGTTTGACTCAAAGAAGAAGAAATTCTTCACAAGCTCTTCAAGGAAGCCAATCTCCCAAATGAAGTTCTACAATTGTGGCATTCTTGGTCATCTAGCTCATACATGCACCGAAGAGAAGAAAGACAAGTTCAAGAACAAGAAGTTCAAGAACTACAAGAACAAGAAGGGTGTACAAGTAGACTCAAGTGAAGATGACAAGAAGGAGGATAAGCCCTACAAGAAGAAGAAGAACTTCAACTGTGGACACAAAAAGCGTCAGATCTGTGAACACCTCGGGCTATTACCCAAAGCTCGATGTCGAGGGCGTGCCAGTCGATTTGACCAATCAATCGACAAGGATGATAACTAGAACAAACTGAACGAGACGACAGCGATGCGCCCGGACGTCAAGGCTCAGATTGATCAAGGGTAACTAGAGCAGAGCTAGACGAGGCAAACAACGATGCCCCCGGATTGCCAAATCCTAGAGGTACTCCCACGCGGAACTAGCAAGAATTTGACGGAGATCAAGGTGATGCAGCCCGTCGAAAGCTTGAAAGAACACGTTGAAAACTATAACTAATGCAGTAGAAGGTAAATTGCAATAAAAAGTAGAATAAGGTAAAATTGGATTGTTTTGAATTGGATTGATGTTTTTTCCATAGCCCTCAGGCACATATTTATATCTCCCGCATGGAGAGTTGTACAAAGATACGACACATATCCTTTCTAAAACAAACTCCTACTTCTAAGGAAACTGACTCGCGCAGGAGCCGGATAACAATATTTATTTCCTAAACAAACACACCTATTTTAAAGGAAAATAAACAACCCATGCAAGAGTCGGACTCAAACTACTATAATAATACTGGTACAAGACACCAGTTTCTTTATACTTCCTTTTGATGGAAACTTTCCATCGACAGACCCCTTCAATCTGCACCTTCCTTCTTTGGCCACTTGTAATCCTCCGCCGCCGCCAAATGCTAAGTCACGCCCATCGGCATCGGCAATACTTTCCTGATCGGCAATCGGCAGCATCTCTTCGTCGGCAATCGGCAATGAGCCTTTATCAGCAATCGGCAACGAGCCCTTATCGGCAGTTGGTAATGACCCCTTATCGGCAATCGGCAAGGACCCTTCATCAGCAATCGGCAATAGCAGCTCATCGGCAATCGGCAATGACTCTTCATCGGCCATCGGCAATGACTCTTCATCAGCAATCAGCTTCAGCAAGACTTCACCAATTAACCTTTGTCGGCAAAGATCATCTAGCCTACACACTTGGCCTTCTGCAGCACTCTCCCATCGGCCATATTGGCTCATATTTTACCGATGCCGATGGAGAATGGCCATTGACCAGTCAAGCCTCAGCCCATTTGACACGTGTCGAAAAACGGTGTCAACACATGCCCCCCAGTTTCGGAGCGTATAACTTTACGTGCCGAAATTCTCTCCACTGTAGTCGTTGCTATAGCCATTACCCCCGAGATAGGCGTACGGTTTCCTCGATCCCCGCGTGTGGAACTGCAATTTAATAATAAAATCCCTCGATTGTAGCACAAACAGTTACAGACCACCTCGATCACCGCGCGTATCTACCGCGGGCCTCTCCACATTCTTGCACAGTGTGAAACAGAACCCCAAAATACCCCTGAACAGGCTTATAAAAGTTACCGGGATCCACACCATCCTTTTTACCCGAGCCCATTTTACTTTCACCTTCCTGCCTTCGTCTTCAACCTCCGGCTGCCCTAAAGAACACAGGCTCGAGCAACAGTACTCCTTCGCAATCCAAGGACGAACCAAGCATCCCTCTGACTCCAAATGGCGATCCAAGTCGACATCCCAAAGGTAAGACTCATTCTCCATCCAATCCAACCTCTCTGCACGGTTCTTTTCCCCGCAAAAACCTAGTTTTTATCCCCATTCTTCCTGATTCGTCCCTTCTTCTTTGAACCCTAGGAACTATATAACAAGGTAGTGATCCCACTCGCCGGTTCCAACCTCAGCTGCCTAGGCCCAATGGGCAATCCAGACCCCACCTTCATCATTAACGCAGAAACCAACCGGGTACCGCTTAGATCTGAAAGCTTTGATCTAGGACTGTGGAAGGACACATTCCGCTCATGACCCAAGCACACTAAAGGATGGAAGAACTGGTACTTGAGATTGGCCAGATCACAGCAAGTGTACTGGCAGGAGCGTAACTTGGATCAGTGCATTAGGCTCTCAATTGCCGATATGGAGAAGAACGAAAACTTGATGATCGCGGCCTCATACTTCTGGTCCGACAGTATGAACGCTTTCCTCTTCAGGCATGGACCGGCTACCCCAACCCTTGCCGATGTCTATATGCTAACCGGCTTGGATATCACCTTTGTCGATACGCTTAGCCTTTTCAACAGGAAAGCTGAGCATAAGGTGAACACCCGGAACATCGGCGGCTGGACGGGCTATATAAAAGAGAACCAGAGGACCGGATCGGTAACTCAACGGGAGCACGCCATATTTTTAAACATGTGGTTGGAAAAATTCATTTTCTGCGGCAAAACCATCGGTCCGACCACTATGCACCTTCCAGCAGCCGAGCTACTTGCCGATGGAACAAGGCTTCCCTTAGGCAGATACCTTCTTGGATCAGTATACCGATTGCTGCATCAAGTGTCCCAGAAGCTACTGCTAGAAGAACCCATTTGCAATCTTGGAGGCCCTTGGTGGTTTGTCAATCTATGGCTGAATGCACACATGCACAAGGCTCTCGAGTTTGATCTATTTGCCCAACAATTCCCGAGGGAGATATCAGAAGATTACCGATACGACGATGACGAATCGGCAACTCGCTCTCCACTTAACTTTGGAGAGGCTAATATAGTGTTGCCAGGTACCGATGCCGATGTGGAGCACTTCGGCTACTATTTCCAGAAGTTCTACAACGGACTTCCCTCCTTGGAACGGGCCTGGTGGCCACATCTTGACGAACACAACCAGTTCCTGTTGCTGTTCAACTTGTCTGACATGAGCTTGCCTGATAACCAAGCAATCATGAGAGCCAACATCACTCCCCGAGCCATCCCAGTGAATATCTTTGGATCTAGGAAGAATGCTTCACCATCCTATGAGTTTTACTACCCATCGGCAGCAGCGAGACAACTGACATTTGGCCAACTGCCGATCAAACTCTGCTTCTCCAAGGTAGTAGGACCTAGGCAGACAATCTCCAGTAATCTGGATTGGAATAAAGTCATCAGCCTTCCTGCTGATGCCGATCTGTCAGACCTTGACTTGTCTTCCTGGTCGCCAACCTCCTTCATCACCAACGAGTTCAAGTCTTGGTGGCAAGAGTGGAAGTGCCAGTTACTTGCCAAGTCTTCGCACTATTATCGACACCTGATTGACGCCGATTACATCATCCCCGATGATGCAGTAAGTCTGCTATCTGATATACTTTTAATACTTTTTTTTTGTCAGCGGTATCAGCACTTAAACTCTTTTGCGTCTGACAGGCCGATGATCCGGTTCCTACAATGAGCAACAGTGGCAGGCTCTTTAATCTGCGGATAATGGGCCCCATATCTATCATCGGCACTAAAGCTCCGACGTTGGCTGCTTTCACGCCTCAACAGGTACCTACGCCGACACCTACAAAAGCCCAGGCTACATCGGCTGCTGCTGTTGCCTTGACGCGAGTTTATGCAGTAAACTCATCTTTACTTGTACCGATTATGTATTGCTTCATCGGCAACATTTATCTTGTATAACTTGCTTTGTATTTTCAGGCACTATGGTCATCGGCATCTGCTTCCAGCAGGCAAACACCTTCCGGTCCGGCTGCCGATGCCCCCCGGTCTTCATCCAAGCGAGTCGGCTCCCCTGCTGCCGCACCGACGAAAAAGAGGCGCCTGAGGCTGGCTTCTCCTCCACCATCGGCTCCGACTGCGCCATCAGCTGCCGATGCGCAAACAGCAGGACCGCCTCTCGTTCCAGTTACACCACCTGTCGGCGGGTCATCGGCAGAACCTCCATCGGCTTCTGTGCCTGATCAACCGATGGATAACGCCCCCGGCCAGGAGATAGCAGCTGCTGCGACAACCGAAGCGGCATCGGCATCGGTACCGGCTACGCTCAATGAAGAAACAATTCCCGCCGTAGCAGCGGAGGTAGCATCAGCATCGGCATCGTCAGCCAAACTACCCGGTGAAGGAACAACTCAACCTTCCGCAGCAGCAGCGACGTCGGCATCGGCACCATCGACCCACGTCCCCGATGACAGAGTGCCACCACAAGAAACAACCACCACATCAGAGGCGACACCGGCAACAACTATACCAGCACCAGCGGCGTCGGCTGCCTCCCCAACAAGGGCCCAGTCATCGACATCTGTTGCCGATGTTCAGGATGAAGCTGGACCATCCAGTATGCCAAGCCCCAGGCAGGAGATCCGCTTCAAGACGGTAAGTCGATTACCTTAAAGCTTTCAGCACAATTTTCCGATCGGCAAACTCTAACCTCTGTTTTCAGGCTCAAGCCTCTCCGGACAGCCTCTTCTCCTACAGCTTAAACCTTCAAAACGAAGATGAACGCCAAGGCCGCCTTCAAGCGGACAGCCTATTTTCCTTTGCCGTCAACGTCCCCGATGACGATGAAGAGGAAAGCTCCGTCCCCAGTCTATCGGCAGAAATCAAGTCCAGACTTGAAGAACTGCTCTCCTTGCTGCTGCAAGACACATCTCAACTTGTCCAGGACTCATCGGCGGCAAGGATTATATTCAAGGATATCCAAAGCCATCTTTCCGCCGATGCAGCGGAAACCCTTCTCCAGGCAGCCTCTATCGACATCAAACAGATCCAGTACCAGAGGCTTATTCGTCGCATTGCCGATAGAGCTGCCCAAGCCAGGAGCGAGGAAGAGAAACTCAAATTCAAACACCTTGCCGATGAGAAGCACAAAAGCATTGGTCAAGCAAAAGTCTCCATCGGCAACCTTGACCAAGAAATTTCCCGACTATCGGCAAGGAAGGAGGAGCTACTGGCGGAGCTGCAAAAGGTTGAGGGGGATCTGACGGCTGCCAACCAGCAAAAGACCCAACTGTCTGATTCCATCGGGACCTTGCGGCAAGAAAGAGACCATAATGCTCGACAAGCCATCCTATGGAAGAAAAAAATCAAGCCGGTTGAGGGCTCTGCCGATGCCGACGCCAAGGAGATGGCTGAAATAGAGCAAATTCGCCTGCGTGCGATATCAGTTATCCACTCCTTACTATAATGTCTGTTGTATCGGCAAGGATGTAACCTGATACTTGATCTCGTCTTGTAATATAATACTAGTTTGTTTTTACCGATGTTTTTTATAATTTTTCTTTTCATCGGCATTCGACTGAGCGCTATGCATCTACCCATATGCTAGGGTAATATCTTTTTAAGTATTTGCCGTTGATCGCCCTAGAACACGCCACTCCTTCGAGAGTTTCCAAAATGTACGCATTACCAGGAGCAGACTGTTTTATCCGATAAGGACCTTCCCAATTAGGGGACCACTTCCCAAATTTAGTGCTCTTAGTCCCAATCGGTAAAATCAACTTCCAAACCAAATTACCATCGGCAAATTCCTTCATCTTTACTTTCTTTTCATACCATCGGGCAACCCTCTTCTTGTTCTCTTCAATACTAATTAATGCCCTCAACCGATGACCTGCCAAATCTTCTAACTCATCTTTCATCAGAGTAATATAATCATCGGTCGTCAACTGGTCCTAAAAAAATAATTGCCTAGAACCAGTTTTAATTTCCCAAGGTAGGACAACATCGTGCCCATACACCAACTGATACGGCGAGACCTTGGTTGCACCATGACAAGCCATCCGATATGACCACAGAGCTTCGTTTAATACCATATGCCACCTTCTAGGGTTTTCCTCAATCTTGCGCTTTATAAGCTTAATGACTCCTTTATTGGTCGCTTCAGCTTGACCATTAGCTTGAGCATAATAAGGAGAAGAATTTAACACCTTGAAACCCATTCTAGTAGCAAAGTCATCAAACTCTCCCGATGTGAACATGGTCCCTTGATCGGTAGTAATGGTCTGAGGAATACCAAATCGGTAAACGATGTGCTCTTTAACGAAATCCACCATGTTCGCCGATGTCGCCTTCTTCAAGGGGATTGCCTCAACCCATTTGGTGAAGTAATCGGTAGCAACAAGTATGAACTTGTGCCCCTTGCTCGACGGTGGATAAATCTGGCCGATGAGATCAATAGCCCATCCTCTGAACGGCCAGGGCTTAATTATAGGATTCATTGCCGATGCAGGCGCCCTTTGCACATTACCAAACTTCTGACAGTCCTGGCACCCTTTGAAATATTTGAAGCAATCTTCAAAGATTGTCGGCCAATAATATCCATTCCGCCTAATCATCCACTTCATCTTGAATGCCGATTGATGCGCTCCACATACGCCCTCATGGATTTCACCCATCAGCTCTTTTGATTCCTCTTTGCCAAGACACCTAAGTAAAACCCCATCAATTGTCCGATAGTACAACTCATTATCAAGGAGCACATACTTAGTAGCTTGGAACCTCAGACGCCTTTCAACTTTTCTAGATGGATCCCTCAAGTAATCGGCAATCTCCTTTTTCCAGTCATCGGCAACTGTTACCGATGTCGTGACTCCTTGAATCGGCTGATATCCCGAGGCATTCTGTGCTAACCGGTTGGCTTCTTCATTATGCAGCCTTGGAATGTGTTCAAGGCGGTATTCTTTGAATTCCTTTAACAACTGCAAACACCGCTCATGAACAGCAATCAAAACCTCACTTCGGCACTCATACGTCCCGATCAATTGGTTAATCACCAATATAGAATCGCCGAAGATTTCAAACAGCATCGGCACGCACTTCTCTGAGTAACTCCAACCCCTTAAGTAAAGCCTGGTATTCAGCCTAATTGTTTGTTGAAGTAGCAACAATCGGCAACGAAATCTCATACCTCTGTCCTCGGGGTGAAATCAAGAGAATACCGATACCTGCCCCATCCTTGCATGTAGACCTATCAAAGAATAGAACCCAAGTGCTGAGTAACAAAATCGGCCATCACCTGACCCTTAACAGCCTTAGTCGATTCATACCTTAGGTCAAACTCTGACAGTGCCAAAATCCACTTACCGATTCGTCCACTTAAAATCGGCATTGACAGCATATACTTGACCACATCATCTTTGCAGACAACAGTGCATTCGGCCGACAGTAAATAATGCCTTAATTTAATGCAAGAGAAATATAAACATAAGCACAATCTTTCTATGGCCGAATACCTGGTTTCAGCATCCACCAATCTTCTGCTCAGGTAATATATTACACGTTCTTTCCCCTCAAACTCTTGAATTAAGGCTGATCCGATAACACCGTCATCGGCAGACAAATATAACCTGAAAGGCTTCCCGTGTTGAGGTGGAACTAAGACTGGAGGATTTACCAAGTATCTTTTAATCTCTTCTAAGGCTGACTGCTGCTCCTCTCTCCATATAAACTCTTGATCGGCTTTCAACTTTAACAGAGGACTAAAAGATTTAATCTTACCAGACAGATTGGATATAAATCTTCTAATGAAATTAATCTTGCCGATCAGAGACTGCAACTCGGTTTTGTTGGCAGGAGCAACCACCTTATTAATTGCATCAATAGACTTTCTGCCGATTTCAATGCCTCTCTGATGCACCATGAAGCCCAGAAACTGCCCTGCAAATCGGCAACCCATGCTCCCTCGTGCACTCCAATATTTTCCGCAAATCGGCAAGATGCCTTCTGAAGTCTCCAGACTTAACCACCACATCATCAATGTAAATTTCAACTATCGTACCGATGTACTTATGAAAGATAAAATTCATTGCCCTCTGGTAAGTAGCACCGGCATTTTTCAAGCCAAAAGTCATGACTACCCACTCAAACAAGCCAACGTGACCTGGACATCGGAAAGCGGTCTTGGATATGTCTTCTTCAGCCATAAATATTTGATTATACCCAGCATTACCATCCATGAAGCTAATAATTTGGTGCCCAGCAGCAGCATCGATCAGCAGATCGGCAATGGGCATCGAGTAGCCATCCATCGGCGTAGCCTTGTTCAGATTCCTGAAATCAATGCAAACACGAAGTTTTCCATTCTTTTTATACACAGGAACCACATTAGAGATCCAATCGGCATATCAGCATTGCCGAATAAATCCAGCTTCGATTAACTTAGTAATCTTAGCCTTAATATCGGGTAAGATGGTAGGATTGCATCGGCGGGCCGGTTGCCGATGTGGCTGGAAACCAGACTTGATGGGTAACCGATGTTCAACTATCGATCGGTCTAAACCAGGCATCTCTCTATAATCCCAAGCAAAACAATCTTTATTCTCTTTCAACAAATCGGTTAACTGTTGCTTACATTGGGAATCTAACTTAGCACTAATAAAAGTAGGCCTACGTTTACTACCATCGCCGATGTCGATCTCGAGCAAGTCATCGGCAGACGTGAATCCCTGCCCCAATTTTCCGTCATCGGCGAACTGATCCATTAAGACTCCTCCTCAGGACTGACTGCTTGGATCGGCTTGATGCGGTAATCGGCAACTTTGAGGAACTCCTTGTCCCAGGCTTCACCGGATATGCACCTGGTCTGCTCATAAGTATCCATCTCTGCCGATGCAACAGTAGATGGGGCTTCACCACGGACGACCTCAATTCTGTCCCTGATCCACTGTACCAGACTTTGATGCATAGTAGAAGGGATACAACAATTAGCATGGATCCAATCCCTTCCGAGGAGCAGGTTGTAAGTGCCCTTGCCGCTGATTACAAAGAACGTTGTCGGCAAAGTCTTACTGCCGATGGTTAAGTCAACACATACGGCTCCCATGGCGGTTGACACATTGCCTTCGAAATCCTTAAGCTTCATGTCGGTCTCGACTAAGTCCTGGTCACCTTTGCCAAGCTTTCTGAACACGACATAGGGCATTATATTGATCGACGCGCCACCATCTACTAGCATTTTGGTCATCGGCTGATCATCCACCTTGCCCTTAATAAACAGAGCCCTTAAGTGCTGCCTCTCATCTTCGGCAGGCTTTTCAAAGACAGCCGTCATCGGATCCAGCACCAATTGTGCCATATCAGCAACCTCTTCATCATCGCTGATGGGCGCCATGAACTCCATCGGCAACATGACAACCATGTTTATATCTGCCGATGGGCCCCTGTCCTTACGCTTCGGCCTCCATTGCTTCTCCCCTGAGGGTTCTGCACTGTCATACAGGTCATCGCGACGCTGGCGCTGAATCCTCCTCTTCTGGGTCTTAGTCAAACCCTTAGGGCACCATGGAGGAAGCTTGGTTTTCCAAACGGGTTGGTGCTGCTTCTCACTGCTTACATCGGCACTTCTTCCGATGTTGGGATCCCTGGAGAATATTTCTTCGTCGGGCACTCTAGCATTGGCCATCTCCTCCAGCTCCCCCTGATCAACATGCCTGCCAAGCCGATCATGGACACTGAGCTTGCCCCCCAGTCGGTCATGTGCCGATCTGTTCTCCCTGAGCGGCCTGACGTATCTGGGTGCCTGATCATCAAAACAAGGTCTCTTACCTGACCGATCGGCAGCGTAGTACCCATTGCACTCTGGACAGTTATCAGCAGTGGGCAGCTTGATGCCTTCCTCCTAGCAATGAACGAAGAAGGGACACCTCCAGTGGTCCTTGTGTCGAAGCCATTCCCAATGCTCCTCTTCTTCTTGCCGATACCGTTCTTCACGTGATTGCCGATGATTTCGCCTTGGCTGTTTGTGCGTGATCACAGCCCCAGGAGCCCTGTCGGCACTGTTACCTTCATCGGCAACCTTCTTACCCCTTCTGTCATCGGCAAACCTCCTTGCATCATGCTCAGGCTCTTGGTAGTCAGGGTCTACCGATGAGTTCCTTCTGGCAGCTTCCGATGTCAGCACTCTGGTCTTTTCACTGATCTCCACCATATTGTTTGGGAATGGGTGCTGATCTATCTTCATCGGTTTCTGGACCTTAGAGTTTTCAAACTTGATACGCCCAGACTCGATCTCCGACTGCAACTGCTGCCTGAATACTTTGCAGTCATTGGTACTGTGTGAGGTCGCATTATGCCACTTGCAGTACCTAATCTTCTTGAGCTCTTTGGCCGATGGAATTACTTGATTTGGCACCAACTTGATTCGCCCCTCTTGCAGCAACAAGTCAAACATCCTATCGGCCTTGGTGATGTCGAAGGTGAACCTCTCAGTCTCCTTTTGGCCAAACGGACAAGACACAGGCTTCTTATCCTTCACCCATTCGGCCGCATCGATATTCAGCTCTTCATCCAATTCGGAGTCTTCTTCCTTCCCGATGAAGGTCACCTTCTTGTTCAACGTCTTCCTGGGCTCAAAGACCATGATATCCTAATCGGCAATCCTCTGCACCAGGTGACTCAGGCTCTCGAACTCTTGGGACGCGTACTTGTCCTTGATGTGTGGCAGTAACCCCTGGAAGGCCAAATCTGCTAGTTGCCGATCATCAAGCACCAGACTGTAGCATTTGTTCTTTACGTCCCGCAGTCTCTGCACAAAACCCTCTACCGATTCGTCGTTGCGCTGCCTCATTTTGACCAAATCGGTAAGCTTCTTCTCATGTATGCCAGCAAAGAAGTACTTGTGAAATTGCCTCTCCAGATCGGCCCATGTAATTATAGAATTTGGAGGCAACGATATGAACCATGTGAATGCCGATTTGGACAATGATGAAGAGAATAATCTCACCCTTAATTCCTCCCTGCTGGCAGCTTCTCCGCACTGGATAATGAAGCGGTTGATGTGCTCCATTGTTGACGTGTCGTCTTGGCCAGAGAACTTGGTGAAATCGGGCACCTTGTACCGATTTGGGAGAGGAATCAAGTCATATGCAGGCGGGTACGGAGTCCGATAGGAGTATGTGTTGACCTTGGGTTTGATGCCGAATTGCTCTTTCATGACTTCGGCAATCTTAGCGACCCAGTACGCATCTTGCTCTTGCCGACTCATTGGTTGATTGTCGACTGGTGGAGTCGGCTGACGCGCCTCTTGAAGATGTGCAGTAGTTGCGGGCGCAGCACCAGTCATCTGAACGCTATGCATCGGCTGACTTACCGATGGATAGTTTGGCATACTTGGCGGAGTTGGCTGAACCGTCATGTTCATTGGTTGCTGTACCGATGGTCCGCTCTGAGCGTAGGCTAGGCCTCCATAATAATACATTGGCGCGCCAGGCTGATGAGCTGGTGGCTGGTTGACCCATCCAGGATTATAAAGCATCGGCATATGACTTGCCGATGGCTGATAGCTGACCGGAGCATGCGGCTCTTGAATTCTAGAGCAATTGATCACCAGATTACCTTGGGGAATCGGTACTCCAGCTTGAGAATTTGCCGCCAGAGATTGACTGCCGGTGGCTACAATATGTTGCATCGGCACAGAGCTTGCCGATGGTGGCATCAGAGGTATCTTGGGAATCACTTGGAGGTCATCTGATGGCACTTGTATTGTCGGAGCAGGCGCAGAGTCGTGCATCATATGGGCCATCGGCTATGACTGCAGTGCCGATGCCGTAGAGTTCCTCCAATCCGAACCATCTCCCTGCACCAGATTAGAACCAGCATATAGATTTGGAGGCATACCGTATCCCCACCAGTTAGCAGGAGCTAGTCCTGAAGTTGCCGATGCGGCTGGATCTGGGTTGAGCTTGGTGATGTCGCCAGCGTTCGGCCTTGGTGATGTAGCCACATCGGCAGACGGTTCCACAGGGGTGGAAGACGCTATTGGAGCCGCCGATGGGCTTGTAGATGCCAATCCAGGCTGGTGATACGATGGACCGACATATCGCGATGCATGTCCTTCTTTGAATGTTTGCGCGACAGCGTTGTAGACAGTATTGGATAGTACGCTAGAGTGGTTGATCAACGCTTGATTTATAGCAGTGTTAACCATCTCCTGTAGTTTACCAGGGTTGGCGTCGTACGTGACCTGCCATGGCAACGACGGATCTTGCTTCTGAACTGCTTCGCCGCTCCTGCTGAGGCTGAAGGACTTGAGATACAGCTGCTTGTATTCCTCCATAGCCCGCTCCATGGCCTGCTTCTGATCATCTTTCAGATCGGCCTCAAAAATTTCAATGACATTCCTCTGGTTGACATCGACGTGATCAGCCATGCCGGATGTGTAGATGTGTATAATCGGGTCCCACTGGGCGTGCCAAAAGAGGTGTTGACACAAAAAGCGTCAGATCTGTGAACACCTCGGGCTATAACCCAAAGCTCGATGTCGAGGGCGTGCCAGTCGATTTGACCAATCAATCGACAAGGATGATAACTAGAACAAACTGAATGAGACGACAGCGATGCGCCCGGACGTCAAGGCTCAGATTGATCAAGGGTAACTAGAGCAGAGCTAGACGAGGCAAACAGCGATGCGCCCGGATTGCCAAAGCCTAGAGGTACTCCCACGCGGAACTAGCAAGAATTTGACGGAGATCAAGGTGATGCAGCCCGTCGAAAGCTTGAAAGAACTCGTTGAAAACTATAACTAATGCAGTAGAAGGTAAATTGCAATAAAAAGTAGAATAAGGTAAAATTGGTTTGTTTTGAATTGGATTGATGTTTTTTCCATAGCCCTCAGGCACATATTTATACTCCCGCATGGAGAGTTGTACAAAGATACGACACATATCCTTTCTAAAACAAACTCCTACTTCTAAGGAAACTGACTCGCGCAGGAGCCGGATAACAATATTTATTTCCTAAACAAACACACCTATTTTAAAGGAAAATAAATGACCCATGCAAGAGTCGAACTCAAACTACTATAATAATACTGGTACAAGACACCAGTTTCTTTATACTTCCTTTTGATGGAAACTTTCCATCGGCAGACCCCTTCAATCCACACCTTCCTTCTTTGGCCACTTGTAATCCTCCGCCGCCGCCAAATGCTAAGTCACGCCCATCGGCATCGGCAATACTTTCCCAATCGGCAATCGGCAGCATCTCTTCGTCGGCAATCGGCAATGAGCCTTTATCAGCAATCGGCAACGAGCCCTTATCGGCAGTTGGTAATGACCCCTTATCAGCAATCGGCAAGGACCCTTCATCGACAATCGGCAATAGCAGCTCATCGGCAATCGGCAATGACTCTTCATCGGCCATCGGCAATGACTCTTCATCAGCAATCAGCTTCAGCAAGACTTCACCAATTAACCTTTGTCGGCAAAGATCATCTAGCCTACACACTTGGCCTTCTACAGCACTCTCCCATCGGCCATATTGGCTCATATTTTACCGATGCCGATGGAGAATGGCCATTGACCAGTCAAGCCTCAGCCCATTTGACACGTGTCGAAAAACGGTGTCAACATCAACTTCCACAAGAAGAAGAAGGATGGCAAGGCTTATATTCTTGGTGATTGGCTCACCGACATTGAGGATTCAAGTGACTCCTCCGATGATGAGAGTGAAGAAGAGAGGGTGGCCGCATTGGTGATTGGTTCTTCTACTCCACCGCTACCTCCTCCTTCATCACCGAGGTCATCCTCTACACACCTATGCCTCATGGCTAAAGGTGACAATAAGGTACAAAAAGAGGATGATGGTGATGTTTGCTCTTGTGATGACAGTGATGATGAAGAAGCACCTTCCTATGATGAACTAATTAAAATTTGCAACAAATACTCGGACATCATAAGGAAGTATAAAGCTAAAAATGACAAACTTCTTGTGATACAATAAAACTTGCATGCTAAGCTTGATGCCTTGTCTAGTGCTAATGATGTTTTGAAGCTTGAGACTAACACTCTCACATCTAGCACTAGGGAGCTCAAAGCCTCTCTTAAGAAAGCTAATGAGAAACATGATAAGCTTGAGAGGTCAACACAAGAGCTCCAAAAAAGGTATAACTTGCTAAAAGATGACTACAACCAAGTGAAAAATGAACATGGCACACTTGTGGTAGCTAATTAATTGCTTACACATGATCTTGCTAAACATGTTGCTATTAACCCGGTTGTTAAGTGTGATAGTGCTACTTCATGTGAGGACTTGCTTGATGATGTTGCTAGTGAGCAAAAAGCTAAGTGCAAGGGCAAGAAGATAGTTGAAGCCAACAAGTATGATGACTATGTGAAGATGAGGGAAGAGAACTCAAAGCTCAAGGAAGAGCTAATCAACCTTAAGGCAAACAAGCCCTTCACTATCAAGTCGACCAAGGATGATGAGAAGGAAGCAACCACCTTGATCAACACACTTAAGGAAGAAAATGCAAAGCTCAAGAATGAGAAGATCAAGCTAGCAAGTGGTTTGGAGAAGTTCACCAAGGGCCACAACCTCCAAAGTGAGCTCTTGATGAACACCGTGATGAAGAACGACAAGATGGGCATTGGGTTCAAGGAGAACCAAGTTATGAAGGCCAAGGTCAAGATTGAAGCAAAGAACTACTACAAGAACAAGTACAATGGCTACAATCAAGACAAGCCAAAGCCCAAGCCTAGAAGATGCTTTGGATGTGGACAAGTTGGTCACCTTGAGTTCCAATGCAAGACACCACCTCCCAAGACCTTGCCCAAGCACACAAGGCCATTTGCTCATGATGCACACTTTGTCATCAACAAGGATTCCAAGGGTAGACCTTTAGTGGTGTTTCTTGGTCCACCCATGAAGAACAAGCCTAAAGTGTTGTGGGTTGCTAAGGAGTTGGTTGACAAGGCTATGGGTCCCCGCAATGTGTGGGTTCCCAAACAACAAGCTTAACTCCAAGTTGCTTGTGTGTAGGTGAACTACAAGACTGGTGGTAGCCATTGGGTAACTGATAGTGGTTGCACTCAACACATGACCGGTGACCCCTGGATGTTCACCACACTTGATGAGGATTGTGCAAATCAAGACAAAATTACATTTGGGGACAATTCAAAGGGAAAAGTTCAAGGGCTTGGCAAAGTGGCAATCTCCAATGATCAATCAATCTCAAATGTCTTGTTAGTGCAATCTTTGAGGTTAAACTTGCTATCGGTTGGTCAACTTTGTGATCTCGGGTTCCAATGTCTCTTCACTCCAAATGAGGTTGTTGTGACCAAGATTGAAGATTCATCATTGATATTCAAGGGGTTTTGGCACAACAATCTCTATCTAGTGGACTTCACCTCAAATGAAGCTAGTTTGCAAACATGTTTATTCTCCAAGAGTTCTTTGGGTTGGCTATGGCATCGAAGACTAGCACATGTGGGCATGTCAACCTTGAAGAAGCTTGTCAAGAAGGAGTTGGTTAGAGGAGTTAAGGATGTGGTGTTTGAAAAGGACAAACTTTATAGTGCATGTCAAGCCGGCAAGCAACTGGCAAACACTCATCCAACCAAAGCTTTCATGTCTACCTCAAGAGTTCTAGATCTACTCCACATGGACCTATTAGGACCTACCACATATGCTAGCCTTGGTGGCAATCTTTTTTGCTTGGTGGTAGTTGATGACTACTCTAGATACACTTGGGTATTCTTTCTTTAAGACAAGAGTGAGACACAAGGCATATTCAAGAAGTTTGCAACTAGAGCCCAAAATGAGTTCGATGTGAAGATCAAGAAGATTAGAAATGACAATGGGACCGAGTTTGTGAACACCAAGATTGAAGACTATTATGATGAAGTTGGAATCAAGCATGAAGTGTCCGCCACATACACTCCACAACAAAATGGTGTAGTTGAGAGGAAGAACCAGACTCTAATCACACTTGCTAGATCCATGCTTGATGAGTACAATACCCCCGAGAAGTTTTGGGCCGAAGCAATCAACACCGCATGCTATGCGGCCAACCGGCTATTTGTCCAAAGGCTTCTCAAGAAGACCCCCTATGAGCTTGTGAATGGAAAGAAACCGGATATTTCATTCTTCCAGGTGTTTGGATGCAAAGTCTACATCTACAAGAAATGCCAACACTTGGGGAAGTTCCAAAGGCGTTGTGATATTGGTTTCCTTGTTGGTTATTCGCTTAAATCCAAGGCATACCGTATATTTAACAAAGCCACCGGCTTAGTTGAAGAAACTCAAAATGTTGAAGCACTGCATCCCCCTCCTCAAGAGATTACAAGAAGATCCACACCTATTCTTCAAGCTCATCCACAAGAACTAATCATAGGGAGTCCATCAAGGGGGGTAACAACTCAATCTAGACTTGCTTCTTATGTTGAGCATCACTCTTTTGTTTCCTTTGTTGAGCCTACTAGTGTGGAGGAAGAACTTGCGGATCTGGATTGGGTGAATGCCATGCATGAAGAGTTGAACAATTTCACCCGGAACGAAGTGTGGACACTAGTGGAGAAGCCCAAAGGAGCAAGAATCATTAGCACCAAGTGGGTGTTTCAGAACAAGCAAGATGATCAAGGCGTGGTTGTGAGGAACAAGGCAAGATTGGTGGCAAAGGGGTTCTCCCAAGTTGAAGGCTCGGATTTTTGGGAGACCTTCGCACTGGTTGCAAGACTAGAAGCCATACGTATCCTTTTGGCATATGTTTCACATCACAAAATGAAACTATTTCAAATAGATTTGAAGAGTGCCTTCTTAAATGGTTTCATTAATGAACTTGTCTTTGTCTCACAACCTCCCGGGTTTGAAGACCCAAATTGTCCTAATCATGTGTATAGGTTGTCCAAGGCGCTCTATGGATTGAAGCAAGCTCCAAGAGCTTGGTATGAGAGGCTAAGGGACTTCCTACTCAATAAGGGCTTCATGATCGGGAAAGTGGATACCACACTATTCACCAAGGTGCTAGATGGAGAGATCTTTGTTTGCCAAGTATATGTCGATGACATTATATTTGGGTCAACAAACCAAGATCATTGCAAGGAATTTGGTGCATTGATGCCCAAGGAGTTCGAGATGTCGATGATTGGCGAGCTAACCTTCTTCCTTGGTTTCCAAGTGAAGCAATTGAGGGAGGGCACCTTCATATCTCAAGAGAAGTTAACTCATGTTGTGCTCAAGAAATTCAAGATGGGGGATTGCATGCCAATCAAGACCCCCATGCCTACTAATGGACATCTCGACCTTGTGAGGGAGGTAAACAGATTGATCAAACTCTCTATCGTTCTATGATTGGTAGTTTACTTTACCTCACCGCATCTAGGTCGGATATCATGTTTAGTGTGTGTATGTGTGCTAGGTTTCAAGCAAACGTTAAGGAGTCGCATCTTTGTGTAGTTAAAAGAATCCTTAGGTACATAAGGCACACCCCTAGCATTGGCCTTTGGTATCCCAAAGGAGCTCCCTTCCATCTTCTGGGCTATTCCGATTCGGATTATGTCGGGTGTAAGGTTGATAGGAAGAGTACCTTCGGAGGGTGCCATATGCTGGGAAGATCACTTGTTTCTTGGTCCTCTAAGAAGCAAAATAGTGTCGCATTGTCTACCGCCGAGGCGGAATACATTGCCGCGGGAGCATGTTGTGCACAAATCTTATACATGACCCAAACACTCCTTGATTACGGCGTCATCCTAAAAAATGTTCCACTCTTGTGTGATAATGAAAGTGTCGTAAAACTTGCAAACAATCCGGTTCAACACTCTCGCACCAAGCACATAGATATTCGCCATCACTTTCTTAGAGATCATGTTGCCAAGAAGGATATCACACTAGTTGGAGTTAGAAGCGAAGAGCAATTGGCGGATATCTTCACAAAACCACTCGATGAAACAACCTTTTGTAGGTTGCGAAGCGAGTTAAATGTGCTTGATCACTCTAACTTCACTAAAAATGATCTTGAGTGAACCAACCTTGCATTCATGTGTAATATAACATGTTTAATTTAGTAATTGACATAGGCTTGGCTAACGCGGTTGAGATAACCGCCCTCAAAGCGTGTGACAAAGCTTAACCGTAGTTTAAACTTGCAAGCAACGTAGATTCAAATTCCGCAATGCATTGCATGTGCATGTGTGTTGTTTGCAGTTTCTTTTCGGTTAAGTTTGAGCATCCGCTGGGTTCGTCCACTTAGGGGGAGCATTCAAAGCTCAAGTCATTTCTATACCCCTCTTGTGGCCCTATGATGTCTCCTTGCAAGTTTCCTTTCGAATATTTTGAGCTAAAACTAAATCTAAGCCTATGGCAAACTACATGCAAATGAGAGTTTGAGAGATGGTTCTCATATCAAGTCCAATCAGGTGTTATCTGGATCTTATTGGGATTGGGACTTGGTTGGGAGAAAGGCGCAAAAGTCAGATTTGAAAAATTCTATTTCAAAAGGCGACGGACGCTGCCGACGGATGCTTGGCCTTCCATCCCTCACCGTCCGTCGCGATCGTCCGCAGAGTAAAGCCGCTTAGAAAAGGGGCATAGGACGCTTGCTAGCGTCCGTCGCAAGGGCGTCAGATGCGTCTAGCGCTCCATGGAGCTCTCTAGTCCTCTCTGCTCGAGCGACAGACGCTCCACAGCGTCCGTCGCCTTGGTGTCGGACGCGTCTGTCGCCAGAGGGAGCTCTTTGTTCCTTTCTGTTAGTGCGCTGGACGTTGTGACCTAGCGTCTGTCGCCACCAATGGAGCGTCCGTCACAAACTAATATATCGCATATGATTTCGAAAATGCTCTTCTTCCTCGATCAGTTTCCCAGATCGATCCGTACGTCGTTTTTGTCTAACCACCTCACCGGGCCACCGCTCTCCTGCACTGACCCTCACACCAGTCCTCATCCGCGCCGCCCGCACTCGCCAGCACCGCTCAGCCCCTCTTCGGCCCTCCTCTCGCCGCCGGTGAGCCTCGATCTGCCTTGCTCGTGCACTTTAGCCGTGCGGGCCTCCGAGCAGAGTTGTGCTTGGCCTCTGCCTTGCCCTCTTCACCAAGGAAGTGGAGACCTCCCTGGTGCTCCTTCTTCGGCAAAGGGACTGCCTCCCCTTGACGCCCTCTTCTCAAGGTGATTCCCTCCCCTTCTGATTGCCTGATCAATTTGATTCATATCAAATTTTCTCAAACCCTTTAAAACCCTAAAACTCATCATCGCTATTCTCTATTAGGTTGCGGATTGATGTGTGAATTGATCAAGGATTCTCACCTTACCTTCTCTATTTTGGTCACTTTGGCTCGAGGTATGGCAATGACAGATTCGAGTCTACACTTACCTAATTCATGCTTCAAATTAGAATTTCTCATCTCTAGTGTATATGCTTAAATGTTATATATATTCTTCCTATCTATCGTGCAGCGAGTCAGTGTGTTGCTTGAGCAGTGGCAGTTAACTCGGGGCAAATCCCACGAGTACGGAACGAGGCAAAGCCTCGAGAGCATAGTCCAAGGCCATCGTGCCACTCTTGCAGTTCTTTAGTCAGTGGGCAGTCAGTTTGATCAGTCATAGTGGTATTCTTGGGGTATTCTTCTGTGTCAGTTGATCAGTGCAGGAAATGGCAAGGACAAAGAATGTTGGCCCCGTTCCCGGTGGTGGTAGTGACCCTCCACCTCCACGTCGTCCACCCACTAAACGGGATAACGGCAAGAAGAAGCTTGTTGTGAAGAAGAGGAAGCGCCCACTGATGGATCCAGATTTAGTGGCAGCAGTTGCAGGGGCAGAGGCAGTAGAGATTGCCGAGCAGGGTGGACGTTGCGCCGCCTTGAGGATTGGTTCCCCACCTCGCCGTGGAGCGCGTCGTGAGTCCACCGCTCACACTGAGGATGAGACAGTGCCAGAGACAGAGCCCTCAGAGGAGACTGAGCAGGCAGACCCTTCGGGGCATTCGTCAGTGCAGGAGCTGATGTCCAGACGGGTACTCGTGCTCGTGGGTCGGAGCCTCCTCCCAGGCCCGATGGTCTACGGCACAATGACAAACCTCTACCGCGGTCCAGCTTACCAGATCCAGTGAGGCACCAGGTCACCGCACTTTCAGTGAAGGAGATCTAGCAAATGAGATTTGCTGACTTCCAGACGTGGTTTCCACCAGCACGAGACCCCCGTGCTAGTCCAGATTTCTTCACCACAGTGCACGAGGATTTCTATAGGGGGTATGTCAACACCCGTGCACCGCTTCGAGCTCACCGGGTGTGTCCCCTTCAGGCCATTATAGAGGTCGGTGGTCCAGAGATTGCCCAGCATCTCGAGTATCTTCAGGGGCTGACAGGACTGATTGGCAGAGTTGGCACCTATTAGGAGGATTGGGTTAGACAGTTCTATGCTTCCTTGTGGGTCTCTCCAGATCACAAGTTTATTCACTTCGCCTTCAAAGAAAAGGATGTGAGGATCTTTGACACTCGTTTCAGAGAGATCTTTCACCTAGAGGAGTCAGCTACGAAGATCCACAGCTTGTGCTACGGGGATCAGGAGGCTCCTCGACGTCCTCACGAGGGAGAGGTACCGTCAGTGGATTTTGTCCGTCCTTGCTTCAGAGAGCCATTCGGAGAGGGTTCCAGTCGCAGCGTATGTGACCTCACACCGACTACCCGGATCCTGAACGAGGTACTACAGCGTACCATTCTCCCCATAGTTGGAGCCAGAGAGACCATCACTCGCCTGCAGTTGTGGCTCCTAGCTCACATAGTCCGGATGGATAAGTTCGATATTTGGGACTTGCTTGTCAATGAGATGGAAGACATTATTGCTTTGGGATTCAGAGGACACTGGCAGCTACAGTACGCCCACTGGATCTCTTTTATCCTATTGTCTCGTGGTGGTTATGCATCATATCTTAACACCCTTACTCACTCAGACACCATATTCCCAGAATACAACATGAGCCAGTTAGTCAATCACAGTGGCAGGGGTCATGGAAGATGTACCCAGGGTCCTCACACCAGACAGACCGGTCTTGCACCTGAGTCAAAGGAGCAGCAGGATGCTACCGTTCAGAGCCTAGCAGAGGCAGAGCTTGCAGATCTTGATGCACAGATAGATGCAGCTGCTGATGAAGCCTATGACTTACCCTTAGATAGCTCAGATGAGGACTACCGGCCGATACCCGAGTATGTACCTAGGTCTCATGACCACGAGGCCAGTGGGTCAGGTTCAGCTCCAACTCCAGCCTCAGGTTCTTCAGAGACCACTATACTCTCTATCCTTTCGAGGATGTAGGAGGAGCAGATGCGACAGGCAGAGGAGCAGAGGAGGTAGGCTGAGGAGGTTCGGAGGCTCACAGCTCAACAGTTAGCAGCTCAGGCACAGGCCTGGCAGGACGAGTTCCAGCTACAGTTCCTGGCTTTCCAGAGGCAGCAGGCCGAGGTTCAGCGACAGCAGACAGAGCTACTCAGTCGGCTCCTTGGGTCTAGCTCTGGTCCTTCGCTTACGCCACAGCTGGCACTTCCAGAGACCTCTCAGCAGCAGTTCACCTCTCAGCCACCTCAGACTCCTCCAGTGGTAGTGGTTTCGACTCCAGTTGTACAGCCCAGTGGGCTTCATAGTCAGGCACCAACCTCGCTAGGTTTTCAGACACCGATGACTCAGGTGTCATCGTGGATAGCTTCCCCCGGTGATTTTTAGACCAGATTCACTCCTTCCCGGGGGGACTACCATCGCTGATGCTATATGAGACCTCACCGCTTCGTATCGCGAGATCATCGGAGAGGATTCACCTATCATAGCAGCTCCAGAGACACAACCTGCAGAGGTTGATCCTCCGGCGACGAGCACTCATCTTTCTTCAGTAGCCTCGTCGGAGATCGCACCGGACCAGTCAGCTCAGACCGTGACCACCCCTCCTATTGCCGCCGTTCAGACAGATGCTACATCAGTTGCAGCAGCGGCAGTGGAGTCAGGTACACCAGCTCAGACAGAGGGTCAGTTTTTATTGGGTGCAGCAGTCATAGTTGTCGTATCTTCACCTCCTCAGTCTCAGCTAGCAGAGCTTGTTGCAGCAGTCACTCTTATAGCTCTGGCTTTGACACCTTCTCCTCCACCTCGAGTCTACGCTCGTCGGGCTTCTGTGCCTGCTACTTCAGAGGCAGGACCGTCTGAGGTTCCAACTTAGGGTGTTACCCCTTCCGAGCCTCAGGGGGAGATCGGAGAGATAGCGACAACTTTTGAGTCCACAGCTCCAGTTCCGGAGGTCACCACAGCTGAGCCTACACCGGCAGCGACAGTGCTAGATGATGAGTCAGATGATTCGGATCTTCTGGACTTCATCATGCTAGATCGCAAGGCTGCAGCTTCCTCGTCTCCACCCCTAGCTCCAGATGCGTAGTTTTTGGTGCTAGACGCCAAAGGGGGAGAGGGTCAAGTATTAGAGATAGGGGGAGTGTAGTGAGATATGGGATTTGCTTCTTGGAGTGATTTACTTTCCCCGTTCTCATGCATCATGTTTATGCTTTCTTGCACTTATGTTTATGTGTGTGGTGGATGATGCTTGTGAGATATATGTGGTTGTGTGTGACAAACTCTTATGCTTTCGCTAATATATCTTGTGAGTTATCACTTGTTTCATGATATGTCTCTATGATCTAATGGTAATTGAGCTTCCATGACTTACTCTAATATTTATGTGAGAATATAATAAGGTACTCCAATTCTATTTCATATTCATGAGTACCATGTTTGTGGCTTGGTTTGGATGAGCAAGTATATCTCATTATCATTCACTAACCCTTGCTCAACCTATCCAAGTCATTTGAAATCCTAAACTTTCACTCTTATATCCCTACTCGAGGAGTTATTTTCATCAATCACCAAAAAGGGGGAGATTCAAGAATCATGGCCCTAATGGTTTCGGTGATTAACGGCAATAAGAGATTATTATGGCTAATGTGTGTTTTGCAGAGGCTATGCGTAGCTTAGCCATAGTGATCAATGTGAATGGGCATAAATGGTTATCACTTAGCCCCCAAGATGGATATCGTTTCGGATTTCAAAGACGACATGATGAAGACCCTAGAATGATAGGTCTAGGTGCCATAAGGAGATGAAGGGCACTTAGAAGTAAATAGGGTTTTATTTGATCTTTGACCGTACTATCAAGAGGGGTTGAGACTAGTAGCTTGACTTAGGAGAGCTTCATGACTTAGGTGTGGTGCACACTTGACTTCCTTAGCTCTAAGCAAGCCTATGGTGACCGTAAGTTAGCCAAGAACAACTTCCGAATTCATCGTGACAAAAACCGGAGTTTTTACCTTCCTTGGCTTGCTACCGCTTTCTAGCTAGGACACAATCGGTAGGCAATAGGGGGTAATTGGCATTGCTAGGATTTCATATTTGCTTTAGAAATTTGAAATAAGCCCAATTCACCCCCCCCCCTCTTGGGCATCTTGATCCTTTCAATTAGATTGAATCCAGAGATTCTCGTTAACTTAGTTATCAATTAGTCATAGGGGATTACCCCTGTTTGTGTCTTCCTTTCTTGTGAAGCCAGACAGTGTATGAGTGGTTTCCAATTACCGGGAAATTATCTAGAAGATCCCAAACAGTTTTTCAGGAGGACCAGACGTTTTCAAGTTCCCCCTCAGAGGTTCATCTCGACCCTGAATCCGTTCGAAGAAGGAGGCTCCACACCACCACTCAAGGAAGCTATGGCCTAGAAGGTGATCTCTGACTTCTCGGCTCTGTCCGCTACCCACATAGCTTAAGGTCCCGAGGCCAACTTCGGGGATGCCACCTCCGAGCTGAGGCCTGCCTTGATCCACATGGTGCAGACCAACCCATTTTGCGGGAAGCCCCATGAGGATGCCAATGCTCATCTCCAGCACTTCATGGAGTTATGTGACACCTTTACTATCAAGGGAGTGGCATCTGACGCCATTCGCCTTTGCTTCTTCCCATTTTTGTTATTGGGGAAGGAGAAGCAATGGTTCTACGCCCACAAAGAAGAGGCCACTACATGGGATAGGTGTGCTAACGCATTCCTCAAGAAGTTCTTCCCGACGGGCAAAACCAATTCTCTTCATGGAAAGATCTCAAACTTCCAACAATAGTCTGATGAGATGATTCCTGAAGCATGGGAGCGTCTCCAAGAGTACATTCGTGCTTGTCCTCATCATGGGATAGATGATTGGCTCTTGATTCAAGGATTCTACCATGGGCTTTCCAGTATGGCCCATAGTCACCTTGATGTTGCCGCTGGAGGGGCATTTCTCCACACCATGAGGAATGCCAAGGACCTCATCGAGAAAATGGTGATTAACCAAGGATGGGGTGAGGAACGTCTCCAGCCGAAGAGGAGAGGTATGCACACCGTCAATGAGGTGGGCATGCTCTCTACCAAGATGGACCTCTTGATGAAGAAGATAGAAGAAGGTTCCAAGAAGGAACGAGAGGCCATCTACCCCATCGCCGCCGCACAAGCTATTGAAGTTGATCCATGGTGCGAGGTGTGCGGAGGAAATGATCACTCGGGCAACAACTACCCCGAGACATCGAAGGAGGACGTGAACTTCATCAACAACCACAACAGCAACAACGGGTATCGACCCCAACAACAAGGAAATTGGAATTCGCGCCCCTTCTACCAAGGTAATGGAGGTAATAGCAATTACAACAATTACAATTCTTACAATAACCAGCCTTCATTGAAAGATCTTGTTCTTGGTCAATCTAAAATTGATGATGGTATAAATAATAAGATGATTGCCAATGATAAAGTTCTTGAAACTCTTGGTGAAAAAATGGATAGCTTTGCCAATGCCATGAAAAATCAATTGAGTTTTAATAAAATGTTATAAACACAACTAGCTCAATTAGCAGCAGTTATGCCATCTATAGAACAAGGTAAGATTCCTGGGAATCCAGAGGATTCAATTGAGCATGTTAATATGGTAACAACGAGGTTCGGTAAGCCTCCACTTCGCTCCTATTGGGGCTATCTTCTCGATTCTCCCTTCATCTTGAAGAAGGAAGATCCAGGCCACCCGACGATCAAATGCTCAATCGGACAACAAACCTTCCACAACGCCTTCTGTGACCTTGGATCGGGCGTCAACATCAAGTCCAAGGTAACCTATGATAATCTATTAGGAGGACCTTTGGTCCCCACATGTGTTCATTTGCAGATGGCGAATCAAACAATGTGGTTTCCCGAGGGACTTGCAAGGGATATCTTGGTGAACATCCAAGATGAGTACATCCGCACCGACTTTATCATCCTCGACATGGGAGCCAACATGGAAGTACCCATCATCTTGGGAAGGCCCTTCCTCAACACCACCAACGCAGTCATCTACGTAGGATCGGGCCAAATCCACTTCCAGTTCCCAAGTCATAAGGTAAAGTGTGCTTTCAATGGTTATAAACTTAACAAACAGATTAAGGCCCACCCACCAAGAAGAAGAGTTCGAGCCCCGCGCCAAAAGAAGCAGTACCTGGAGGCTAAGATCAATGAACTCAAGGAGGGTGAACCTGCCAATCCAAGGCAGGTTTGGAAGGCAAAGGAGGTGCACACTCCATGGTCTCCGTCTCTGGAGCCATCAAGTGCACCCGATGAATGAACAGAAGGAGAGTCCTACTCCGAGGACTTAAAACTAGGGAGCCTTCGCCGAAAGGTAAGTCGATAGTTATCTTTTATTTCTCTTATTTCATTTATTTAATTTTCATCATGATTAAAAATTTAGAAAAATAAAGTTTCAGATTAAATAAAACTTTAGATTAGTTAGCACTAAAATTTGACAAAATGTAGGGCCATAGGGTGGTCGGCCGACCACCCCTATGCACCCTATCTTGGCTTATTTAAATAAAGAATACTATATGAGCTTTATAAAAAAGGAGGCCTAGGGGGTCGGCCGACCACCCTAGTTGCCCTTTGATCATCCCTCTTTCTTCCCCACCTTCCTTTGTCCAAGCATCTCATGATTTGAGTAGTGGAAAATTCAAAGTTCAGATTTTTCTTTAGGAGACATCTCTTTTGCTTTGTCATGCTTTAAAGTACATCAATCACTTTTGGCTAAAGCTTGGCACATCCTTGTCTCCCACTACTCCTTGTTCAAAGTGGGGAATCATGACACCTTTCACTTTCACTTTGTCATGCTTTGAAAAAGAAAACACATCAATCACCTTTAATCAAAGCATGACATACCTTTGTCCCCCACTACTCTTTGTTTAAAGAGGAGAATCTTGAGCACTTTAGCTCAGCTTTTGATCACATCACAAACTATGCTTCACCTTTCACCAAGCACTAGAAAAAGTGTGAGTAGAATCTCCACTTTAGGGGGTCGGCCGACCACCTTTGGTCACCTCCTCCTTTTCCTTTTTGCTTTGTGTAAGGCATCTTCTAAATATAGTGATCATGACACCCAAGGTGCCCCCTTGGTGCCACCTTCTCCCCTATAAAAGCCCATGCAAGGAGACCTCAAATCCTCACACCTCAACCAAAATCCAGTTCGAGCTCAAACCTCTCCTTGCCTTGCTCACTCCTTTCCTCTCTCAAGAGAAGTTCTTAGCTCTCAAGAGAAGTAGTGCTGCTCTCTCTCTCTCTCTCAAGTCCACAACAACGCCTTATCTTCAGCAAGCTTCTCTTAGCTCAAGCCTATCCTCACAAGGCAAACTAGGAAATCCACTCTACACAAAACCTTGTCCTAGTCTTGCCCTTGTGCCTCTCTTCCTCTCTAGAAGATAAAGAATCCTCTGAGATCCAGATTCAAGAAAGCAAAGCAAATCCTGAGTGAGAGCTCATCTCGACGCTCCCACCAATCTGAGGATACTTCCCAAGGAAGAACAAGGGGAGGTTCTGCCCGATATACTTGGGAGAACATCCAAACCGAAGAACACCCTCAGGAGGAGGAAGAAGTGCCGACGGAGGTACCTCATATTGGGGCATTCATGGTGCCCCCGATGAGGACATATGATCAACAAAGTGGACTCTGGTTTGACCAACTAGAGTACCAGCGATATCTCTCTCTTCGGGATCGATCTTTCGAGCATACAAGGATATTAAATCATATTCTTCTCTCCAACGTAGGTATGACCGTTGAATTCAACACTATCTTTTCCACCATTGGTTGGTCTAGCTTTTGGCAAGTAGATGAACTTGGAATTGAGCTGCTCACCATAGAGTTCTTGTGTTCTCTACAAGTCTCTAATGATGGAATATCTTTTCACATGTTTAATCAAAGCTTTAGTCTCACTTGGAGTCATCTAAATGTTGCTCTTGGATTTGATGATTCATGCTTGCTTGATTTAGACCTTGCCATGCGTAGGTTTAACAAAAAAAAATTTGGATGTCTATCTCTGCTTTGAATAATTGCTCAAATCTCAAACCTGAGGAAATTCATAATTCAACCCTTCGTTTCATGTATCTTTGGATGAATATGACTCTATTTCCTGGAAGTAATGCTAGCATGTTAAGTACCACGGAATTAAAATTGCTTTATGTCATGGTCAATAAAATTCAAATCTCTCCTGTAAAATGCTTGGTAGAATTTTGGCAAAGTTCAATTGAAAGTAATGAACCTATTCAATTCACGTCTTTAATTACTCGCCTTGCCAAATCCATGAGCTTGCTAGATGGCACTTACTCTTTTGAATATCTCTCTTTGCCTAGAGCAGTAATTTCAGAAGAATATCTTACATTTGTTCAAATGCTAAAAAGAGATCCCAAAGGTGAACTTAAAATGATTTATAGTGGCCAAACAACTGAGGTGCCTCTTCCAAATAAGCAACGTCAATTGTATAGGACCCATAAGCTAACCCTTGATTTAGATCAAGGAATTGGGCAAAGAGGTTTTGCAGGTTCAGACAGGAGAACTCAGGAGGGGCTATACTTTGTTCATATTGAGCAAGGTGGTCCTTCCCGAGGAGCTGTTGGCGAAGAGGAAGACGATGCACCTTCCGATCCCATGCACACTTCTAGTGGCATGCCTCCTTGACCACCACGTCCGCAAAGACCACGAGCATCCTTCTCGTCCACACGAGATAGGGAGCATCGTGAACGGCGGCAACAAATGGATCACCTCACCAATGCTTTTGACAAGTTGTGCACTGAGCATGGTGAGACAGCACGCATTGTCCAGCAAACTGCTGAACAAATCCAAGCATTGCAAGAAGAACAAGACCAGTAGTGGAATTCGTGGTGGCAACTACATCCATATCCGCCACCACCATATTGAGCAAAGGATAATCTTGGGGGAGGTTCCCTCCCCCACTAAGGTAAGTAGTTAATTTCAGTATTTACATTCATGCACTTTCTTGCTTATCTTTGTTTGCATCTAAAAAAATTCGCATATGATAAAAAGAATAAAAAGACTTCTCTCTACTCTCACATGTCCTTTGAAAAATAATATCTCCTATGGAAATGATGAATAGTTGCTCTGCTAAATGTTTCTCTAGTACTTAGTTCACAACTTGGTATTTCTCTAAGTATGGATTACTTGGCCTAAAAGAAACCATCATGAACCTCAAACTTTTGTGGGTTGCAAATGCTGTAACTAAGTCTAAGTTGTTGTGAGACATGATATGATAAGATAAGAGCTGCTATAATTTTGTTCTAAGCAAGAATGACTATCGGAGTTTTATTTATTAAAATAATAAAAACACTTTTTGTTCCTCAATGGTGAAAATTCCTACCAAAGCCATATATGCTCTTTCATGATATAAGCTTTCTACATAAGTTGCTTGCTTTGGTTTTGAGTTTGGTCAAGTTTTGTGACCCTTGTTGAGAGATTTATCATGCTCCCAAGATCACGATCACGTACACGCCACATATACATGCTGCTTCTACACTGGCAGTACGCAAAAACATGCCTTACATTTTCCACATAGTTCATGCTCCATGCTCTAATAGAAAACTCTCTCTCTAGTATGTTTCTAGTTAATGAGACATAGACTATGCAAAATTATGAAAAAAATATAAGTGCACATCAAAGTCCCAAGTTTTAGAAAAATGAGCACATCAAAGTTCATGAAAAAAGAAAAAAAAGAAAGGAAGATAGCTATGTCTCAAATTTATAAGTTAGGAAAGAGAGATCAAATAGAGGAGTATTGATCATTTGTCATGTTTACCACACACTTGCACATCTTGATCTAAGAGTATGACATTTCTCTCCTTGGATCCGTAATTTGACTTTACAATATATGCAAGGTAAGTTTGCTATATCTTTGATCCCTACCTATAGCTCCACATAAGCCTTTAGAGTAGGATGAAAAAGAAGGCAAACTTTGATATGTGCCTTGATGAGGAATCATACACCTTATGAGCGACTCGAGAGTACCATTTGAGGAACACTAAGTTTTTCTTTTACAAAACTTTGCAAAACCTCTTATATGAAACTTGTGAAAGAATGAGAAAACTAGTGCTCAAGTCAAGTTGTTCTATCTCTCAACCTTTCAAGACAAAGGATAAAGCTATAAGCCCCATGAAGGACTAAGGTAATATGGGTGAGTTTTTATTGCTAATTTTTTCATTCAAAATAGAAGTATGATTGTTGTAGATTTAGTACTCTTGAAATATGAAGCATAGTAGCAACCCATGATCCATCGAGCTAAGTTTGATTGTTTGGTCGGGATGAGCAAAGGTTAAGCTTGGGGATCTTGTTGGCATCAAGAATGATACACTTTTACATAACTAAAATACTGCCAACAACCTCAGGATCAAGGACAAAACAATCACATCATGAGCATACTTTATCAAATAACAAGTTCCACATGTCCATGAGTTTGTGAATGCATGAATGAAGAAATAGAGAAAAAGAGAGCCAGTGGGACCCACATAGGGGGTCGGCCGACCTCCCTATGGGCCCACCAGCTCTCCCCTCTTGGCCATGATCCAGGAGAAGCACCTTAGAGTGAATTCCAACCCTTGAATCACTCTGTGCTTTCTCTCAATGGCTCACATGCAAAGCACATGGATCCATGGGCCCACACCAAGGAGATAAACATGACAATTACCTTAGAACCAACAATCAACACTAATGACAATGGGACCAGCACCTGGAAGGTCGAGGTGGGCCAGAGCCCCCAAGGTGGGGGTCAGCCGACCTCTGCCTGGGCCCACAAGGCCCCCCACTTGGTCCCACAGACCATAGGGGGGTCGGCCGACCTCCCCCTAGGTCGGTTCAGCACCTGCCAACCGCCATACTCACTAACACATGCTGAAGATCACAACCATCCACTCCAAGTCGGTTCTAAGGCGGTTGGATCTAAGGGTGGAGATTTGAAGCCTCCTGGATCGCTGACGTGGAGATGGAGTAGCCCCTACTCCACCTTCCACTATAAATAGAGGCTCATACCCCCCTCTCTACACATGGTGAAGAAGCCTACAAGCTCTATTCCTTATATTGTTCTAGTAGTTTAGTCTAGAGTGGGAGTTAGAGTTGAGTCGAGCTGCGCTCGAGATTTCTGGAGTCGTCTTCTCGAAAGTCTGGCAGTGGCGGACCTAGGTTTTTAACGCAGGGTATGCGTACAAAAATTTTTTTGCTATTTGGTAAAACTATTTTGAATTCAGTAAACCATATTTCAATTCAGTAAAATAATATAATAAGATTGCAATTAAAAAATTTGCTAAAAACTATGATAAATTACTATGTAAAGAGTTCAAATGAAATACAACAAGATGGAAAGAAAAAATTGCAAAATAAGGATGAAATATGTTATTTATTATTATAATATCTAGAGGGGATAAAAAGTTAAAAACATAAAAGTAAAGACACATAAGGTCTCATGGGATACAACAAGAGGGGATAAAAAATAGAAAAACTAAAGGATGAAGTATATTATCTATACTTAATTTTAAAGGGGGCAAAAGAAAATGAGAAATTTTAAAATGGCATTGTACATAGCTACTAATAAGCGATAATAAAATGATGCCAAATTTATATCACTTTTATTTGTCGTTACATTCCATGACGTGTTGGCATAACAACATGGGATAAATAAAACTAGAAAATAATTTATGTCACTTTTAGTTGCCATTCCATTTTATGATGTCTTGGTATAACAACATGTGATAAATAAAACTAGAAAATAAAGGACAAAATATATCAAATATTATTAATATCGTGAGAAGATACAATAAAAAAATTAAAAACTAATCCCAATTAAGATTTTACAGGACACAACAAGATGAGATAAAATATGAAAACTAAATAAAGAAATATATTATCTATAGTTAATTTTTAAAGGAGCATAAAAATGAAAAATTGCAGCATGAGGGGATTGAACTAATGACTTGACAGTTATAGGGATAAAGACTTACCATTAGGCCAAGAAGATGTACTTGTGTTTATTGTAGTAAATCTATTTATCTATTAAATTTTAATTCCTAAGTAAGTGACCGGCATTCCCACAGGGTATGCGGTGGCCCACCTTGCATGCCCTATGGGTCTGCCCCTGAAGTCTGGTATAGCTCTTGTATCTTTCCTTCTTTGTAAGACTTTATCTTATTCAATATATTACTTTTTCTCTACATTACTTAGTATTTACTTTGAGTATTTCTATACTAGATATAGTCTTGTTATATGTTTTTGCTCTTTAATAGCCTTTACATAAATAGTGTGTGATCCTTGTGGCCTTTTCCGTATGCGATCATTGTCTGTCATAGGGTGCTTTGATTATAGATCATAGTCAAAGTAATAAGTTGTGTGTAAGTGTGGTGCTTATACATCACCTTATCCTTGGTTACCGCTTGTTGCACGGATTGTTGTGGTAGCTAGCAAGAGAGTGACAGCCTTGTCTAGTCTTTGTATTCCACCACGTGTTTTTAGGCAAGTTCTTAAAAGGTAAGGCCCCCGTAAGAAGAGGGTGCGGTCCGGTAGGAGTTTTGTCCTCCTACTGATCTATACCCTCGCCTAGCATACTTGTATTGAGGAGGCAAACTATAGTGTTTAGACTAGTTAATTGGCTAAGTATATTGAAGTAGAGTGAATTACACAGGAGTCCCTTTACTCGCTCATTGTTCTCCCACCTAGCTATTCTATCTAGTCTATTCTAAGTATCATTTACCTTGACTTATTCATTCATCAACCCTTCCTATCACATATATCGTTTACCCCCTATACTAGTTGATACTAAGTTAAGGTGCTCTCTAAGATCTCTATTTAATTATCATTTCTAGCTCAGCTTTCCCTTGGGAAAATATAAATTACGATACCTTAGAATACTCCTAGGTGAAGTGCTACAACGGTATAATCTGTACGCTTGCGGATTTATTTAATAGTCATAAGAAATACCAACAACAGCCTGACCAACATCACTGGTAGAAAGAGTATCGGCTATTTTTAGAATATCCGCAAAAAAGGAATATATATATATATATATATATATATATATATATATATATATATATATATATATTATATAGTGAACAGCCGATACTATGTCTTTTGGTGTTTAGCCAGCAAGAGATTATTGAGGATCATCTGCTGCTCGTTTTTCATCTTAAGATTTGAAACTACTTGAGAAGACGAAGCAATTAGAGAGACTCGGCATATGACGTCATGACCGAAGCATGACCGATAGTTTCCTGAATGGCAAAGGAAACAATGATCGAAGTCTCTTGCTGATGCATCTTAACATGATGATTCAGATGTTGGCTGAATTTGATTCAGGTTCGGCTACGAACTACCATCGGCTGAAAAATTTATCAGCATGCATCACATTGGCTAAATAATGTAAAGTGTTCAGCTGAGAACCGAAGATGATCAGATCAACTATCCTGAAGTCGGATCAGCTATTAACGATGAGATCTGAAACGCCGCTCCTACTCTGCTCTTCATTACATACAGCCAGAACATGAAGCTGATGGGAATTGCTGGTTAATATACATTGGAAGAAAGCAGAAGCAGGAGCTGACACTGTCGACCACAAGTCTGTCTCATCACGGTTGGGACGGATGACAACACCTTTGCTGATGACTTTGCATAGAACGAGGCCAAGAAAACGCACACAACAACGACAAGTTCAGATGCATGGAGTACATGTTCTTGTTGTGATGGCTGCAATAAAGATTGATAAGGCGGCCTTCAGCATACAGAGTTATGGAATCAGAGTAACTGTGAGGTCTGAAGCAGTCGATCATTCGCAGAGGGGGTTGATATGTCACATGTGTAATCGGCTCATATATTTTCGACCAAGGCATCATATTTGGCAGAAATCTCCCTGATGAGAGCAAGAACGACGACACTAAAGTTATTGTTTGCATCGACGTGACTACGCCCGGGGGCCTATTACTTATCAAGTAGTCTGACAAGATCAAGCTCTTCGGCAACAATTGGGGAGGTCACAAGTTATCATTATTCGGCAAGAAGAGTCACAGAGTATGCTAGGTTGATCAGGCTCAAAATTGAGAGAGACGAGATAGATAGCCGATCGTCAGCTAAGAAAAAACTATCTATTGATGGAGGTCTGCACTTGCCACGCGCACGCATTGCGCAACATCGAGTGATCCATCATGAAGAAGGCAAATGAGTTCAATTGACTCCTCCATCTTCCACGACGGTTTGTGCAACTCTACCCTTACTTTTCCAACAATGTTAAAGTTAAAATTGAAACTATTAAAAGGGTAAAATTGTTGCCGTTATACCTCCATGCTGAAATTAAAACCTTGAGAATACTTCCACTCTATAAATTTGTGACATAGTTTATTTTGAGCTTTGTACCTATAGCCGATATAATGAATCTATGCTTTGTTTGGGGTGTTTTATGTGTCTATGGTGTTGCTTGACTTAGACTCTCTTTGATCTCTTGATATGCAATAGAGCTAAGTTAGAAAGGCTTTAAAACTGAATTTAATTCCCTATGTCACCTCTGAAATGACACTAGCATGTGTAGGCTTTTGAAGATCCTTTGTGGCTATTTGTATATAGCTTGTAACTATGACTCTTCATTGATTCATTCACTTCCATTGAGCACCATGCTTAAAATTGATCTAAAATGAAGTAGCTCTCTGAATAGTAAATTGAAAAGATCGAGTTGGGTTTGCTTTTGTGAGCACTTCACCGTATGTTCGAGACTGCTTCCTATATGGGTTGAACTTGAGCGGTGTCGTGTATGACCGAAACCGGTGTGTCAAGCTCTTTGGCTTCGCTCGGTTGATAAGTGGCATCACTTTGCTTACAACCACTTGCATACACTTGTAATGTGCCTAAAACTGAATTTTGCTGCAAAACTCTGAAAAATGATGAATTTGATTCAGTTTGAGTCATTGGCTTGTAGTATGATCTTTGTTTGGGATAGTTTTACTCTCTATACATGAAATAGTCTTGAGGTTGATCTTATCTTGTATGCCATGTTTAGTTGTCTTTCGGTGGTGATACCCTTTCTTTGCTCACACATGTTATCTTCTCTAAATTGGCTTCTAAAGTGATCTTTAGCTCAACCTGAGTCTATGATAAGTACTTAGAGCTTTTCCTATTCTCACAGAATCATATCACTTAGAACATCTTTTCATTGTCTCGGCTCTATGTATGAAGCTTTTACACTCATTTTGCATTCGTATGGCTTTTGTGGCCGAGATCTTGAGTTTTTAGTTCTGATGAGCTGCATATGTCAACAAGGGGGGAACATGCATTTACTACTAACCTAATTCCACATGTATTAGAGGCTTATTGTTTTACAGGTACAGTTGTGGAAATATGGTGGGAACACGCCATTATTGCTAGTGGGTTTCTCGGCACTTTGAAGAAAACCATCGGATCAAAATAGTTCGAAGCATGAAAATTCATACTCCGAACTAGGGGGCCTGTGTTGACACCAGAATTTGGTTTGCCTAAAAATATTGTCACGAGACGCGTCACGCTCAAGCAGCAGTATATGAATTATTATTTATGGAATTATGCCGAGAAAGATTGTTCTGTGGCAGTCTATCTATATACTGGAGATTGCACGTAAGGGAAATATTTGGCCAAACTATTTAAGAAAATCTACATGTCTCGGAAACATGAGGCTTTGTAATTGATTGTGCTTGAATCTATGCAAAGAAGGAAAGAAATACAAGTGATTTGGTCTTTGACAAGCAAGGTGGAAGACAAAATGGTTACGTATGGCCAAATAAATTAGGAATATTATATTCCATTTTTCTTAGCAAGCAAGGAAACATACGTGATGGCAAGGACTCCGTGAAGGAAACTAGGATCTGTGAGTCTCAATATTTGTTTAGATATATTTTAGGCAAGTCCCTTCGGAACCCTTATCAGCCACGGGTATAAATATAAACCCCCGACCATTGTAAACATCCATCTATCAATCAATCAATATACATCTTTTCAGCTTCACGTCAAACCCTAGGAGTAGGAGTAATGTAGGTACGGCGATCTCATCGTTCACACAACTGGGTGTCATCTGGTGGACGCAGGCATTGATTTCTGTCTAAACTCAGCGTCATCCGGTGGACGTCAAGCGCTCGATTAAGTCAAGTATCATCTGGTAGATGCAGGCTTAATCTGGACAGAGGTTAGTTATCGGTTTGAATCGTTGCTTATGGGGCTGCATTGCTTCAATCTCACATGAGTAATTATTCAAGCTAGTTATCGGCTCTATTAGATTGGCGATCTAATAGATTCATTAAGTTAGCGATATTGTTTATGTTAATTTGTTTATTTATTATAACAATATCTTGCCCAATTTCAACTGGTGGATTGGCCTGTGCTTTAATTCTATTTGGATCTATTATTTTCCGTACCTTCACTCTTATATGCGTTAAACTAGTAGATCTAAGATCTTATCGGCTAATCTGTTGGTTGTAATTGTCATGTGATGCGGGTTCGAGACATACGTTCGGTCATTAGATCGGTTTGAGAGTAGATGGATCTAGTTCAACATACACGGTACGGCTGCATCTACCGGACTCCACTGCCATGTGTGTTGGGTTATATCTGTCTAATCTTAGATCCGTCCGGGGCTAGGCGTATGGATCTTGTTCAAACTTCATGGATCCCAAATCGGCTAACATAGTCGGTCTGGTTGTGCCTCAATCATACGATGCATGTGCTTTTATTACCTGAATTCATTAGATCCACTAACTGTACCGGACGTGGCTTGACTTGTTTACTTTTATGACTGCATGAAAACACCCCAATGCTAGTAAATGAGTTAGGTTATCGGGTTAATTATCATCACGGCTGCATGGGAACACACCTCTGTTGATGGTTAATCTTTATCTAATATGTGAAAGGTCTTAGATGGCTAAGGGGGGTGAATAGCCTAATAAAATTCTACAAAACACTAGAGCAAAGGTTAGATTAACACTTAAGCGAAGCTTTTTGCTCTAGCTCTACTAGGGGTGCAAAGTCACCTATCCAAGCAATTCTGTTGGTTAAGTGCCTATCAATCAATAGCAAGAACCTAAGGCACTTAACTTAAGGTAGCAAGAACAACTAGCAAGAGAGAAAGCTAAACAAACTATAAGCTACACAAGCTAGCTAAGCAAGATAAGAAAGAAGGTAAATGCAAGGATAGAGGTGATTGTTATACCAATGCCTTATCATCAAAGGATGTCAATATGAAGAACCAATCACAATGAATACCCAAGAGTAGCTAGGAGACAAGATGACACAAGATTTTTCTCTCGAGGTTCACTTGGTTGCCACCAAGCTAGTCCCTGTTGTGTCGACTACTCAAATGGTGATTCGGTGGCTAATAGGCAATCACAAGCCTAGCCCACTACCCGGCGCCACAAGAATCCACCTAAATGAGAGTAACTCAATGACATGAGCAATTCACTAGAGTTACCCTTTGGCGCTCCGCCGAGGTGGGTACAAGCCCTCTCACAAGTCATCGAAGCTGGCCACGAACAATCACCAACTCGCGCTGAAGCTTCCTCAATCTCCCAAGTCGTCTAGGTGTTGGCAAATACCAAGAATAACAAGAAATCTCGCGGCGATGACGATGACCAAGTGCCACTAAGATGAATGCAATGATCAATGCACTTGGTTCACTCAAACTCTCACAAGAATGCAATTGAAGCAAAGAGAGATGAGTTGGGGGGCCTTCTCAAGCAAGCACAAGTATGTCAAATGAATGGGAGGTGCAAGAGATGCCCCTAGAGGCCGGCCAAAACATATAAATAGCCCACACACAAGAGCTAGCCATTTGCCTTCTCTTCCTTGCTTTCCTGCGTGCCTCCGGACGCAACATGTATGGGGGGTCCGGACCATTGGTGGCGTCCGGACCCTTCATAGACCGAGCTACAGCGCCTCTGTCTTCAAGTCCGGATGCACCCTCCGGACGCGCGAAGTTTGGGGTCTAGACCAATGTGCCTGCGTCCGGTCTGCCTGCCGTTTGAATCAGTTCATTCGCGCCTTCACCAGGAGTTGTCGCGTGTCTCCGGACGCAGGGAACAGTCGAGTTAGGACTCTCTGTCGCTTGCGTTCGAACTCTATGCAGAGAGAGTCCAGAGAGCTCCCATCCTCCGGACGGTAGTCCGGAGTGTAGCGTTCGGACTGCACTTAGCGTCCGGATCATCCTTCTAGAGACAACAGAGAGTTCCATGGCTCCGGACGCGTGTCCGGAGTCAGCGTCCGGACGCTGATCATCGTCCAGATCTCCTGTGCGCCGAGACCGAGCCTTAGGGTTAGCTTCCGGACGCTTTTCCAATAGTCCGGACAGTCCCTCAGCTAGTGTCCGGACCTGCGTCCGGAGCTCTTTCTTGTTCCAATTTGAGCTGCCTCTTCTTCTCCAAGTCTCCATGTGCTAACACCTTGTGATCCAAACACTTGTGCTTTGTGTTAGCTTTCACATCATATTTTCTTGGATTTGTTTCATAATTTTAGTGTCACTTAGGTTCATTTTTAAATATGCAATGCAAACCTAGTGGCACATGATAACCGCAATCGACATAAGTTTTCCCTTTTTGATAGTACGGCTATCTATTCTAAAGGTGATCACACTCTCTATAGTGTCTTGATCACTAAACCAAAAATGGCCCTATAATATACCTTTGCCTTGAACCTATTTTTGTTTTTCTCTTTCTTCTTTTCCTTGTTCATGAAGCACTTGATCATCCATCTAGCTTCATATGTCAAGGTGGATCACCCTATCTTGATCATACACTTAGCAATAGGGTTAGTCCATAGGTTTCATCAATTAACCAATACCAAACTTGGACTTTCAGTATGTTTAGTAGATTTAATGGTTTGGGTCAATAAATATCACGTGTGTCGCATCTTTACTTTATACATCAATATGATCGGCTAATTATATGTTTTATCTATAACATACTGTGATAGTTGTTTATATTCTATTATCATGCTTCATATTGTCAGGGCTGACTTCTTAGTCAATCTCCTTTGACCATCGGCTATATGAGAGCCGTATATCCGTGGAACTGTCTGGCAACAGCCGGTATGTTCCATAATTTAACGTTTCACTTCCTTGTCAATTGCAGGTCAAATTGACTGGCACGCCTAAGATCGATCCCCGAAGTGGCCTGAGCCGCTTTTAAAGTTTAGGAGATCAAGCACTGCTGCTGCACGGTCTCCGCAGGCCTTGCGCGGTGCTGACGCCGGAAGTCTCATTTTTGGCGTCAACAGTACAACTTATAGAAATATAATTTGATGAGCAACTTATATGCAAAGTAAGACATATAAGTTATATTCAATAACTTAGGTGTACGAATTAATATCATAATATTTAGTAGAAACATTAAAACTATATATATAAATAACTACATAGTATAACTTATAAATATATGAGAAAAAAGAGAAAAATGGTAGAAATAAAAAAATAGAAAAAGGAAAAAAAACATCTATAGAGGTGTAGCCATGTTGCCGAATAAATGGACTCAACATACACTAAATAGTTTCACGTGGCTGCATGTACGAATATATCATCGTGCCACACAGCGGAATATATATTGTATAATAGAAATAAAAGGACAAAAAAAACAAAGCGGACTGAAAACAATGTTAGGTGCGGGGAGCAGTCTCTCCTTCGCTGCGCTGCTTGAGTCGCGCGAACGACCACGAGAATGGATTTGGGCATCTCAGCAGATTTTCGTGGGCTATGACGGCCCAACTTGTGAGGGTCCATTCCTCCTCATCGCCATTCGCCATCGCTCTATACAAAAGTAGCCCATTAGGCCCATTATTTGTCACCAAGAGCAGCCCGTGCGTGGGCCGCAAATCTAGGAAGGCACGACATGGTCAGGTTGCTCCACGCCACGCCACGCACCGCACGTGCAAGTGGACACAAGTCACACAAGGACAACGGGCGGCGGCATAAAGGAGGCGCCCGCAGTCATTCTACTCGATGGTCGCCGCTTGCCGCTTTGCCTTTGCCCTTTGGGATCGCAAGTGGAGACGTCAGCCGGATTGGGACAACGGCCGACGGACCCTGCGACGTGGAGTGCGCTCCATTTCAATCTGCCTCCGAGGGAGGCTCCCATGACGTTTCGGGAAATTGATGGTCTCCGTCTTCGACGATTGATCACAACTGGATGAATCGCGATGGCTTCCATCTGCTCAGACTGACATACAGAACCTCTCCAGTGCGAACGTCTGTCTCTGCGCGACAGTGCAAGAGAAAGAGACGAGCTCGCCAATCTGTTGGTACTAGTTGCAGCGTTGACTATTATACCTGGGAGAAATGGCCGCTGCCTTGAAACGCGCATGAACAACCGAGCTGTTTATACTTACATATACCGCAACTTTCTGCAGGTAGACCGAGACGGTGCCGTGCTAGAACAGGACCACAGTATGTATGTTTCAACAACACACAACCAACAAGAACACAATAACAAGCATGGAGGCATGGAGCAATGAAAACCAAATCCGTCGTACAGGCAATTTCACAGCAAGAATTAACATTATAAGAACAGCAGTTGAATACACCCTACAGATCCATGTTTTTTTACAGACAAACCAGTACACCAATGCAGTGCACTCGCTAGACATTTTACATCCGGAACGGGGACGCCGGTCACAAAAACGCCGGCGAGGTCCGGGACCAACTGAACAAAACCTACTACACAGGTGCCGGCGGCCTGCAGATTGCCTAAAACCTCATCTGCGGCGGCCGGCCATGGCTACTGCCCCTACTGAACTAACAACAGCACATCATATCTGACCGGCGAAGAAGGGCGGCGCGACTAATTGGAGAGCAGCGCGTCCCAGTCGATCTCGTAGGACGGGTACTTGCGGAGGGCGAAGCTCTCAGCCTCGTCCCAAGGCACCTCGCTGAAGTCCAGCTGCCCCATGTCCGCGACCGTCGGCGCAACCACCACCGGCGTCATGGAGGACGAGCACATCTCGTCGTCCGACCCGGACCCGGAGGCGGAGCCGGAGCCTTCGTCAGAGGAGCTGTTGCTCGCCGCCGCTGTCGCTTCCAGGACGGGCGCGTTGATCGGCATGGCCTTGCTCTTGGCCGCCCTGCCGCTCTTGGACGACGACGCGGCGGCGATGGTGGCGCAGATGGCCTGCAGCTTGGCGTCGACGGCGGGGTCGAGCGGTGCCCTGGACGACGCGTTGTCGGGGAAGTTGAGACGCGCCGCGTCCCCGCGGAGGCGGTACGCCGCCTGGTCGTACGCCAGCGCCGCCTCCTCGGCGGTGTCGAAGGTGCCGAGCCACAGCCGGGTGCGGTTCCGGGGGAGACGGATCTCCGCCACCCACTTGCCCCAGTGACGCTGCCGCACGCCGCGGTACAGCTTCTGCGGCCGCTGCTGCGGCGCCGGCGCTGGTGGCACGGGGACCGCGGGCTTCATGGGCTGCGCGCGCGGGCCCAGCCCCGGGTTCCGCTGCAGGTGGAGCTGGGCCTGGATGAACTGCATCTGTGCTGGGCTCAGGTGGGTCACCGGGTACTGTTGGGCCCCGTGGGCGGCTCCGGCCACCGGGGGGAGAGGCGGCGCCGCCGGCATGAACAGAGGGGATGGGGCGTCGTCGTCTTGCATGAAGGACTCCATCGCTCGCATCAGATCCTCACTGGGACCGGGGAGATTTATGGCAGCGGCCATCAAATGGTACGAGAATATACTACTCACAACTTTTTTTTTTGTCCTCTGGGGATTTTTTTTTTTTTTTTGAGAAAGGAAGAAGAATAAATCGCCTGGTTCTTAGCTAAAATCAAAGAACAGGCACGACAGATCTATCTCCTGACTGATGATGATCAGTGAACAGACAGAGAGATGTGGAAAAAGAACCCCTCTCTTAGTCAACTATACCTACCTATCCCACAATAGAAAGAAGAAAAGAAAAGGACTATTAGATCAGATACCAGAAACTAAAAGGCTCTGGAGCTCTGTTCTATTAGGTATAGGATCCAAGGAAAAAGATAAGAGATATTCAACAACTGTGAACAAGAGACTGACGAGCGACGGGAAGAGGGGATTGCGGTGTTTGTTTGGGTTGAGGAGCTCGGGGAGACACCATGGCTGCTCTTTTATAGGCAGCGCTGATCTTTCTCAACCTTATCAACCACCTCACTAACTACTCTCCTAATCGCGCTTTTCGCCCGAGGGCTCCAACCCACGAAGCTTCGCCCGTGCGGCTGCCATGCGGGCCCCGGTCCCACACGGAGACTCCGCGGGTGCGTTTCGTCGGGGCGTTCAGGAGCCACTACCGTGACGCCACGTGTGGGTTCGCAGGACACGTGTCTAGGACGCGACCGGAACGTGTCGGTCCGCGGGCGCGTGGCGGAGTGCCAGTGGCTGCGTCTTAGCTGTTCGCTGCTCGCTGCGCCGGATGGCCGGTAGGCGACGCGCGGGGCGCGTGTTTCGGCCACCCCGCACGCAAGTGTGCGGCCTGCGGCAACCATGGTGGCGTGCACCGCTGATTTGTTTTAATTTTTCTTTTATTTCCAGTAATAGCGTAAAAACAATAACCTTTTTGTCTTCTTGTTATGGATGGATCGGTTGGTTTGTTTATTGCAGCTTTTATGACCCGGTCGTAAAGGACCTCGTGATGTAAACGCTAGACTCTGGATTTAAGGCTAAGAACAGGGATATAACAAGATCCTCTCTCTGTATCATAATTAGACGACGTTTCGGATAAATTTTAAGTTAAATATTGGAAATATAAATCATCAATAACTTTCAAGTTGTTTAGATTCTAAATATGAAAATTATATGAATAGATTTGTCTCGAAAAATAATTTCATAAAAGTATACATATATCATTATTTCATAAATATTTTTATAAAAACAAGAGGTCAAAGTTGTGTTTGGGAGACCGTGTCGCTGTTCAAAACGCCATCTAATTAGGATACGGAGGGAGTACTTGTAAACTAGGTAAATAATGATAGAGGAGTGGAGAGAATAGAAGCAGGCCACAAAGCTTAAAATTGATTTTTCTTTTTCGAATTACAGCTTAAAATTGATTTAGACACAACAATTAAGAAACTTAGAAACTTATGAGAGATAAATAGAGTATGCATTAATAGTGAAGAGTTCATTACTATACGAATGGACTAAGAGAAAGCTATAAGGCCAATCTCAGCACCTCTCTGTTTATAAGAAGTGAAACTTCAATATAAAACAGATCTTTCACGGTGAAAAATTCCATGATAGAGTTTCATACCTTATTTTACTATTTTGTGTGGCCCCTTCCCTATCTTCTCTCTTCCCCCTCTCTCCTCTTCCTCGAATGGAAGCAGCACCCGGTGAGGCGGAGCCCGGCGCGGAGAAGGTGCCCTCGCCCGCGGTCGGTAGAGGCAGGGGCGGAGGCGGCCTCCCCTGCCCGCACGGCAGACACGCTCGTTCGCGGCGGGGTCGCTGCTTGTTCGGCGTCGCGTCGCTCGAGGAGCCGGACCAGACGGCGTGCACCGCTGATTTGCTTTATGACCCGATCGTAAAGTACCTCGTGTTGTAAACGCTCGACTCTAGATTTAAGGCTAAGAGCATCTTCACCTGCCTTTATAAAATATATTCTTTAAATTATTATTTATAAAGTTATTTAAGTAAAAAATATTTTCTATATCTTTATACTCTCCAACATATTTTCTATATCTCATACATAATCTAAAAAGTCATTCTCGTCTTCTATATTTTGCTAGCAAAAATTTCAGAATAGAAGATATCTATATTTGCATAACTATTTAGAAAAACTGTTGGAATGAGTTTTTTCAATAAAATCTCTATTCTAGTATTTATGAAGGATATAGAAAGTCTCTTAGAGATGCTCTAAGAGCAGAAATATAATAACATATTGTAAACTAGGTAAATAATGATAGAGGAGTGGGGAGAGTAGAAGAAGGCCATAAGTTTAAGGCTGACTTACACATGACAATCAAAAAACTTATGAGAGAGACAAATAAAGTATGCATTAACGGCGAAGAGCTAACTACTATTTAAATGGACTGAGACAAGGCTATAAGGAACTTTTTAGCCGACAACAGGCTATAACTATTAGCCTTGCTCTAAAGCACCTTCAAGAAATTAGTCAAAACATGTCAAATTTACTAATTTAGTTACTTTCTTCAATAGACTTTGTAAAACGAAGAAGTTGGATGGCTAGTGAGGTAGGCTATCTAAAAGTAAAGAGCAGATGAGATGGGATGGAGAACTACTAAAATTAAAGAGTCATTTACAAAGTCTATTGAAGATGATTTTCTTTAATAATAGCTAACTTTACCTTTAAAAAATAGCTTGACCAATCTATGAGAGATGCTCTAATGATACCTAAACATAAAATGTGTGTTTCATGTTACTTTAGTGGAAAAAAATAACAGACTTCCATAGAGTAGGCATACCAAGGACACATTTGATCTAATGCTAGCTCAATTTGACCTTGCTAGACTATTTAGGGGGTGTTTGGTTCGACTTTTGGTTGCAGCTTTTGCTTCCAAAACCCAACCAAAGACTCTTTGCTAGACTAATAGCTTTTACAAAAGCCAGCTTTCACGTACCTCATTTTTTACAGTAGGGGAAGAGTTGCTTTCATCGGCTGTAGGGGAACAAAATTACCCGCACTGCCATCGGTTATGAAAAAATGGTTTATTCTTTTCCCCCATCAAATTGCATCCATACAACAGTGTTCTGGTCTGCGAGTGGAGGTGGTCGTCATGCTAGGGTTCCCAGCAGCGCATATCACTGGCCCCTGCTCTGGTGTCGCCCGATGCTCTTGGTCCCCGCCCTACTCCATTCTTTCCTTGACTCACACCACGCCGCATCGAGACTCGTTGTCCCGCCTTCATGCTGCACGGTGGAGATCTAGGGGCGTATGGGGAGCGTGACCTCTACTTCAGATGACCTGAGTGGGTGAGCATGGCCTCCTCCAGATGGTCTGCACGGGTGAGTGCGGCCTCCTACATATAACCTGTGCCGACGAGCGCGACCTCATTAGACATCCTGTGTTGGATAGCCTATGAGGGCCTTCGTGGGCATGGGCATCGCCGCAGATGCTAGCTTGGCCTCGGTCGCGCTGTGACTCGTCAATGTCGTCACTAAATCCGCACGACCGACCAAGAATGAAGAAGCAGATCCGGGAATCTCCATGGTGGCGACGTGCATGAACTACAACACCAAGAGGAAGAAGCTGAGCTCGCTCATCATTGACAGAGGGAGAGAGCTGAGTGAGGGGTGTGGATGACATGTGGGGTCGGTTTGTAAATGAGAGAGGCCAACAACAGTTTCCAAAAAGCCACAGCTTGTTTCACCAACCAACTTTTAGCATTTCCCATAACCCTCAGCTCACAACAACTTTTCCACAGCCTATAGCTCACAATAGTTTTTTTCAAAAACTACAACTCAATCAAGAGGGACTTAATTGACCTCCTTGAGAAAATGCATTATTTCTATTAGGGATTGGCTTCTATCAATGGGCATAGTTATTAGAGCTGGACTCCAGTCAGTAATAAACCAAAGCAGAGACCTATGATTCATCTAAAATACTGATAAGCAATCGAACCAGTATAACACTAGTGAACTATAATTTTTCATACAAACCAATATAATAAGGACTTGTTTGGATATACATATATTCATCTCAATCCACATGTGTTGAAGTGGATTGAAGTGAAACTAAACTAAGTTCTATTCCAATACTACACTCCAACACATATGGATTGAGATCAATACATGAGCATCCAAACTGGGCCTAAAGCGGACTTTGAACCACAGAAAACCAGATGGCATAGAATAAGGAGTTGAGCCTTAGTCTTTAGGGTCAAAGAGCAAGATAACTGTTGGTAGCCTTTGTATGATAAGCTCCATTAGCTAGAGCATTCCTACTGTTGTTGGTCTAGCAATAGGCTCTACACCAGATGAACTCACCAAAGCTCAATAGAACTCAACGCTCCTGTGAGGCCAACTTGATGATCATGGCGATGAATGGATTCATAGAATCGTAGCTAAGTGCCTTTGTGCATGACCACGAGGCTGAGACTATGTATGTTATCTTTGAGAGAGAGAGAGAGACCGAAAGGGGCACATCTGTGATGTAAAAACAGAATTGACCTCTACCAAGGAGACCTCATTAAACATACATCTTTTTCTTTTTTCTGTCCCAATCCTTTCTCAACCCCCCACTATGATCTATCCAACTGTTGTCAAGCTCCCCCATGGAGGTCTTAGGTAGGAACCTATCCTCTTAGGCTTATCTCTTTGTTCTAGCTATCAATAAGCTTTCTCTTAGAGCAAGTACAGTAAAGTGTCATGGGTGGGTTGCATGCTACGATTGAGGAAAGAGGAGAAGAGATAGGAGAAGTAGGTTATAAGTTTACAACCATCTTAGACATAAGAATCAAGAGTTTTTATGAGAAAGACAAATGGATCATAAGTGAGCCAGCATTATAGGGGTAGCCTGATATATAGATGAGTTGTAAATAATCATACAGGCAGGAGAGTGTTGTATTATTAGGCTTACTCTTAGAGCCTGATTGGTAGAGCTAAATTTTAATTACCAAAACTTAGGCAAACCAAAATTCACTACCAAAATATTAATTTTTTTCTAGTGAGGTGGGGTTCTCCTAGTGTTTTGATAGTCAAAATTTAGTACAAACTTTCTCTACTAAATGTCTCCTAGTGAGATTCCTATGTGATATGACTAGTGGTAGTGTTTTATTACTACTTAAAACACTAGGAGAATTCCACCATTTTAGTAGTGACTTTGGCATCCATTTGGTTTGCTACCAAAATTTGCCAACATCTAACAATCAACATGTCAAATCAATGGAAAAAGTTTTGGTCCTAGTTTTGACAATTATTTATTGTCAAGTCATTGCCATGGCAACTTTTGGTAGCCAACCAAACATGCCAAGATCCATACACCCATTTGCTCTCGATCTATAGTTGATCTCGGCATTTGTGGCTAGCCTTTTATAGCCAAGAGGCTTTCTCAATTAAATCTATTCTTAACAATTTCTCCTCAACTCGGGTCAAATGGTCTATAATAACTTGGACTATTTACAAAGTCGACTATTCTAGAGATTCAAGTTTACCACACGTTATGTTGAGTTCTTACCACATACGTGACGACGACTTCTAGGACGGGGACACCCTATAAATCAAGTGTTGTGTGTAGTGTGTTATGTCACTTGGCGTTTTAAGTCATTTGATTTGAATTTTTCTCCAATTTACAAATCAGAAGTGCTACATATATGCACGCGCCTGTGAGATTGTTTGAATACAAAGTGATCTTAACAAACTTGGAAGTCAAAAGTGCCGGAATATGAAAGTGCGTAGCTCGCGAAGACTCTAATCTCCACCACGCATGAACGCACGAACCAGCAGTTCATAATTTAACTCATAATCTACGAGTGGAACTATGATATTAGGCTTGTGTACCAATCCAAGTATCCAACTACATGAACAACTCAAATGTTTCGATGTGTATATCTGTAACTGTAAGTAGCATGCTTATAGGTGGCTGTTTTTTTTTCTCAACAAAAAAAGGTTGCTGTTTTTTTAACAAAACAGCAGTACATCATTCATCATTATTGAGAGAGAGAGAGAAACAGTACACAACATAGACTGAGTCTTTGCATATATATATATATTCGCCATCTCGGCGCATCTTGTTCCAAAATGCCATATCTTCGTTTGCATCTATCTATAAAGGAGAAAACATATCTCTCGTTTATCACTATATATATATAATACTCCATCCATTCTAAATTGTAAATCATTTTAAGAATCTTGTAGAGTCAAACCATTTTAAGTTTGACCAAAGATTATAGAGAGAAACATAAAGATTTATGACATCAAATAGGCATAGTATGAAAATATAACTAATAAAGAATCTAATGATACTTAGTTGATATTAAATATGTCATTATCATATTATATAAATTTGGTCAAACTTTATAAACTTTCACTCTTTAAGATTCTTGGAATGACTTACAATTTGAGATGGAGGAAGTAAATATTATTCTTAGTTGAGTAGAGAGAGTAAGAGAATTTTATGGAAGAAGAACCATAATTCATGTCCCCCATGTTCATCGTCCTCGTGCTGCTGCGGAGCCTTCGCGGATGGAGCGTTGCCGGAAAGCTACCGGTAGTTAGGACCACAGCATGGCCCTGGCATGGATGTCCACGTACAATCAAGGCCTCAAATCCAACGTCTCTAGGAACAAATTGATATCACTAAAAGTTTTTTTAGTAAGTTTTTTTTCTTGTTGGTGCTTGCCAAATTAAAAAGAGACTTTTAGGAGCTGTTTGGTTCAGTGCTATTTCTGCGGGAATGCTTCACGCCGCTAACTGATCACGTACGTACCTGTTTGGTTGGACTTTCCTGGAATCGTTAGCGGAGGAATCAGTTACGGGCACATGCAGCGTGGTTACCGCCCAACTCCCGACGTGAACGGATTACGCCGCGCAGGAGTGACTCCCGGATACCAACCAAACAAAATACGGTTTCAATTGCATGGGAACGGATAGCACTGTTTTCTGATTACATTACCGTTGTCACTCCCAAATCTGAACCAAACAACACCTTACATGTATGCGATTAAAAAAATTAGTAATTACACATAAGTCATTAAAAAAAGATAAATTCTCACAATTATCACTACTGTAAACTCTTTTACCCTCCATACCACTACTGTCAGATTTGCCTCTAATGATGTTAAGCTGCAGTTGCAAAAAGTCAAAAGTATCTTTCCCTTTAAATATGTCATTAATTGTTTTGAAGCATCTTAACGACTTAGAAATGAAAAAAAGTCATAATTAGAAAGTTGTAGACCTCGCCGAGATCTACAATTTTTATATAAAAATTATTTTCAGTCAAATTCATACAAAAATGTATGATTTTTTTAAGACATATTAATCATATCAAATCATATATTTTTTTGTAAAAAGTGAAATGAAAATAATTTATATATATAAATACAGATCTCAGTGAGATCTTCAACTTTCTAGTTCTGAGTTTTTTATTTAAAGTCGTTAAGATGTTAAAAAATAATTAATAGTATATTTAGATGTAAGGGTATTTTTGACTTCTCACAAGTATAATTTAACATCTTTAGAGGCAAATTTAACGGTAGTGACATAGAGGGCAAAAAGTTCAGAGCACTAGTAACTATGAAAAGTCATATTTTTTAATGGCTTATGTGTAATTATTAATTTTTAATGGCATATACATGTAAAAGTCCCACTTAAAAAACCCTAAAAAATGTACACACGAGAATAATTTTTTTTTAGATTCACACATGAGAATAACTTGTGAAGCTAAAATAAGTAAAAAAAAAGGTGGAGAGGAAGCCATTTTCTCTATAAACTGAAGCCATAAAAAGATGGCTTTTTCTAGTTTCAATATTTCTTGAGAAGTCTAAGCTCTCTTAAAAAAAGGCCTAAGTGGAAACGAGATGTTGTTCGGTCCCATACTGCAAGTTCTTTTAGGTATGCCATTGCTAGATGAAATGCATGATATATATTATAGGTACGGATATAAATAGTTGCCTTTTGTTTCAGATTTAGAATTGGATATAAAACATTAGAGCATTCCCAAGAGTTTCTAAAACCCATTTCCAATCTCGGTTTTTTAGCAAGATTGAAAAAAAATACACTTGGGATCTAGAGTTGAAAAATGTTCTCCAATAGTTGTCTTTTGCTTGGTATCTAGAGTTGGATACATATAGTATAGGATGCATGTATGAGATATATTGGTATCCATCTGTATCAGTAAAACTTTATTAGATCCAAGATATAGGACATGTAATTAAGGGTCCCTTTGTAGCAAGGAACGGTTCCGATTCTAGCATGAAACGCTAGAATCTCAGCCAAATAGGTAGGGAGAGAAATGTTTCTTGCAAGACTCACTTGATTCGTTTCTCTCTTCTCTGCCTAGGAACCAGAAACAACCACAGACTGGTTTCTCGTGATTCTGTTTCTTGGTCCCCATTTAAATTAATAATCATATTTTAAAAATGCAACAGACTAAAATAGGTTGCATTTTAGTTGTTGTTTCTCCATAAAAAAATATTACCTGAATTTTTGAAAAAAATATAGTTTCTAATGAATCAGAATCTAGTCTAGCTGCTGGCCAAACGATTTTATAAGATGATTCTGTTTCGTCATCCAAAATGATCCATACGAGAATCCGAATTTAAAATATTTTAGATAGATACTACCTAACGGGCCTATATATATCAAGATTCATATACACATCCTAGTGTTAAACGTATTTTACCCGGAGTTCCAAGGCGCTATTGCGACCGCGAGAGATGCATTCACACTGCACATGCTCTGGTCTCCTCCCACCACTCCTCTCAAGACTCAAAGCAAATGAAAGCAAATATAAGTAGAACTGCATGCGTTGGTTTGAAGCTCGTGTTGCATCCATCTGCTGCAGTCTACACCCACCGAAACGGCCAAGATTCGCACATCTCTAGGCAGGTGCATGAATCAGCGGCCACAGCCTCACATGGAGCTGGACCTCGCTCAACGTACGTACCATATTATTATTAGATAGAAGAAGCAGCGTGAGAAGAAGCAAGGAAAAAGTTTTATGGCCGGGGTTCCAGGTCTCGGATTCTCTGCTGTCTGCTACCTGCTCTGCTCTCGGCCTTGTGCTACACTACCGGTACGACGACGCTAATCTTTATCCTGCGTCGGTTTTGTCGTTGATCAAAATAATGCTACACTGCAAACTGTGCAATGCAGCTGATCATGCGGGTTGATGCATGCACATGCGCCCACGGATGCCGCTTCTGCATGCACAGGACCAAGATGTCCACCGAGATTCCTTGTTACGGAGATGGCTACATAATTTATTTAGGTGACAGCCAATAACAGCCTGCTGCTGCTCTCTGCTGGCTTTGCACATTTCTGTCGTGTGTCGTCCAAGAACGGAGCCCTCTACGTTACATTGCACATCCACATTTTCGATATTCAATTTTCATCTCGGTCCATATATCAATTCATTCGGCAATCCTTCTTCTTCTAGCCGGCCTTCTTCCTCACTGAGCCGACGACACGACGCCTATGTTATGTCCGTCCGAACAACGCAGTGTTTTCAATCGCCATCCACAGGTCACTCTGGTCACTCTTGCTGAGAGTTTTATGAAAATTTCATTCACATTAAATGTGTTGCTACATAGATATTTTTTTATGAGATAACAATATATTTATGAAGAGAGAACAAATGATAAAACTCTCTTTGCATGATTACCAACTATCTATGAGTTATAAAACTAAATGTATATGAAATCCTGGAATGAAACTCTCTATTTAGAGTGGATATTTTATTCGAGTTTTATTTCATTTTATATGACGTGATGATAGTGTTGAAAACAAAGCTATAAAACTAACTGGCCTTATTCCCTAGCCATCCTCGCCCTCCAGGGTCCAGGCCCAGATGACAAGGGCGCGTTTGGTTGCCTTCTCTGCGTAGGTTGCATCATATCTGGTATGCAGACTCCCACCGGCCAGGCTGTGCTTATACAAGATATTAGTGTTTGGTTGTTTGGCTGTCCAAATGCAAGATTTAGAGGAAAGTGTTTGGTTGCCCATATTTCAGCTCCCGTCGGCTAGAGTTTCAACTCTGTGCACGCGCTCACGTTCCGCACGAGCCAGGCTCCAAGGAAACGAATCTCATTTACGTTTCTATGCACCCAGGCCAGCGGGGTACCGCTACATGCGCCAGGCCTGGCCCACAAGCATCCAAATAGGCGTTCCTCGCATCCCCAGAGCCTGGACGGACCAAATGCAGCCATCCAAACACGCTACAAAGCCCCCGTTTTGCCTCTATCTGGCCCACTAATAGTGCTAGCGGGTTCAATCCACTAAGGTCCTCCTGGCGGCTTCGGCATCGTCGGGGCCGTGAAGCCCATAAAAACTCGCCCATTTTGGCATTTCACGGACAGAAATGGCCCGGTAGGCTGTCGCCATCTAGCCAAGGCAAACAAGCTTTGACTGACTGCTCCAGAGTTCAGAAGCTCGATCTCACCGTTCGGCAAACTAACCACCTCAGTACCAACACAAAACCTTCCTTCTAAATCCCATCCCTATCTTTTCGTAGAAGATCGATCTCGTCAGAGGGTGGATGCGAATCTCACCGCAGATGCAGAGAACGAACAAAGGAGAGGAGGGTCTGTCAAAAGAGGTTGGGGGAGAAAATTTCAGATGTCAAAAGACAAAACGCCCAAATAGGAAAAGATCACACAGCCATCGCTTCGCCAAGAAAACGAGGAAAAAAACTTGGGTACGGACCATCCGTACCCGTGCTCCGTGCTCCGTGCGTGCGGACCGTGCGCGTGAATGGTTATTTCTATTCGAACTTAATACGGAATCCAATTCCAAAGTGATGGAAGTCTCATACAATCTATATATATTTGTTTTTTCCCTTGTTTGTATGCAAGTCCAATTTTGATTTGAATCCGATTCTAAAGTGATGGGATTAAAGTCTCATACAATCTATATATATTTATTTTTTTAGTGTTTGTGTGTGAGTCCAATTTTAGTTTGAGTACGTATACGTGGACGTGGTTTGTCTCTAGCCTTGAGTTCAGTTTGAATTCTGCGCTTGTATATAAGTTTCCTATAACATGTATACGGTAAATAACATGCATGGAGTCCTAGATGAACAGGAACACTGTGTTTCTTTAGGAAAACAAAACAGATGCTTCTTCAGATTGGAAAATATATAATTGAAGATTGGCGATAGGATTGAAGAAGGCATGGACACATGCAACCATTGTTGGGGGAAAAAATAGATGGAAGTGGCATGAACTAAATCCTCTATAGTCGACCCTCACGACTGCACCTGGCACCGGCCGTCGCCGCCGCCGTCAACGTCGTCGACCTCCGCGCGCGGCACGGCGGCGGGCTTTCCACTCGTCGGCGAACTCGCGGTGCCCTCACAGCTCCGGCTACTGCCTACTGGTTGTGCGCAGCGACGCAGTCCTCGCTGGAGGCAACCGCACGTGCCGTGCAGAAGCAGGCCATCGCCAAAGGCAGCCATCCAGCCGCTGGCGTCGTGGTCTATCATCCCCTGAAGGAGCAATGCTCTTGAACCAGGCGTGCGACTACGGGTTGGTGAAGTCGAGCATCGCGACGTCCATTGTCGTGTTGGTCATCATCCATGTTGGTCATCATGCATGTTTGGCTTGCCGGCCTCGTCCCTTGCCACTCACCAGGATGTCCAACTTCAATTCTTGGCTTCGTCGAATAGGTGCCTCTTCGTGTTCGGCTTCTGATCCATTCGAACTTAAACCTTTTTTTTCTATTTTAAAAACGTGATTTTTGGAAGTCATCATCACCGCCGGTTTTTAATACGAACCGACAATAATGTATCATCATTGCCGGTTTGGCATAACCGGCAATGATGTGATCACTCATCACTGCCGAGTTGGTTGTGCCGGTTCAAAATCCGTTTTCTATTTTAAAAACGCGATTTTTGGACGTCATCTTCACCGCCGGTTTTTAATACGAACCGACAATGATGTGATCAACTCATCACTGTCGAGTTGGTTGTGCCGGTTCAAAATCCGTCAGTAAAGGGGAGTTTTGAACCGAAACCGGCACTGATTTGATGATGTATCATCATTGCCGGTTTGGCATAACCGGTAATGATGTGATCACTCATCACTGCCGAGTTGGTTGTGCCGGTTCAAAATCCGTTTTCTATTTTAAAAACGCGATTTTTGGACGTCATCTTCACCGCCGGTTTTTTAATACGAACCGACAATGATGTGATCAACTCATCACTGTCGAGTTGGTTGTGCCGGTTCAAAATCCGTCAGTAAAGGGAGTTTTGAACCGAAACCGGCACTGATTTGATTTTCTGCAGTAGTACCTATATTACGTGTCCGTCTAAAACACCAACTGAAAGCTACCAATAATAAAGCATAAGTGGATTTTATTGTTGTGCGAAATATTAGAAATACAACCAAAACAACACTATCTAAGAAATTATGACAAAATAAATGAACTAAGCTAGATTAATAACTCAGAAACTTTTCATCTTAAAACAGTGAAATTGTTTGTGGTGATATTTCTGCCATTATCGATACCCGTGCGTACAATTTTGCTAGTTCCAAAAAAAAAGACTAACGGCTTATATCCTATAGTACGCCTGTCACATTTCCTCTTCGACACATTGGTCAATGGACAACCAACCGACCACCGTGCTGATGCAACGCGAGGACCAACAGCGCCATATAAGTAGTCCTTGATGTTTGTCTTGAGAAGCTCCCGATTCGAAAAGGAACGTAAACTTCAACCTACGAGTACGACGGAGTACATGTTATTTTGTTCTACCATGTTCGGTCAGACGGCGAATTGGGAGATAATCTGCTGACACGAAACACGAACTATGTACGTTCATTGTTAGGTGTCTAGAAACAGAAACGCTATACATATGCTACCGCCTTCAGTTCCACAAGTCGAGCCAAGCGACAAACCCAGATTACTAGCAATAAGGAAAGAACACCCCCCCCCCCCCCCCCCCCCCCCCCCCCACAAAGAATTTTATACACTTGTGCATCCCGTGCTGCAGCGAAAAACTATAAGCAGCAAACGCTTCCATGAGATCCTCCCTCTGTTAGGACCATGCACGTATGCACTCCTTGTAGCACACAGTGGGGTCCAAGCAGTTCGTCTCACTCACCACAACGAGTTCAAGTAGTGATGTTGATGCCTCCTGCTGAACTCGATCATGCCTCCGTACGTCTGGTCCGCAAGGCCCACATAGAAGGCCTCAGTGTCCGGCTGAAAGCTATACCACCAATATCGCCAAACAAGTCAATCTCGTGAGATTTGCTGTAGTCCGCATAAGCGTCGTATATGTGGACAAAATCCACAGGCTCTGCTGTCGCAAGGAAGCGCCCGTCTGAAGAGAACTTGACAGACCGAATTGAGCCCATCCTTCCACCAAGCACAGCTACCGACTGGGATAGGTTCCTGATGTCCCATAGCCTGCATGTAGTGTCTTGACTCCCAGTTGCCACAATATTGCCATCAGGATGCCACGCAGATGCAAATGAGTAATCCAAGTGACCCCTAAGAGAACCGATCGCCTACACAATACATGCGAGTGTTGAATATTAGGGTCAACTACACACTGATATAGCCCTGTGCCCAGCAAAACTAATAGAAGAATAAAAAATCCATTCACTTACCTTGCCACACTTGGGATCCACTACACAACCATCCTCATGATCTCCCAGGACAGCAAAGAGTGTCCCATTTGGGCTCACAGAAACACTCTGTCGGAGAAGAAAACTTAGCAGCCACATGAGAGGATAAAACTGCAGGGCATAAAACAGTCAAGGGCCCCTACTTACATTAACAGACCAAGGGAAGACATAGTGCTTGAGGAGGTCAAAGTACTCGGTGTCAAAAATCCTGATGGAGCAGTCATTGTTAGCAGCTACCAACCTTCTAGATCCGCTGAAATATACATTTCATAAACAAACTATTAGCTCAAGTCAAAATGAACAAAATAACTGACTCGGGAAAGCATCGAATCTTACCTGGGATCCTGATAGATCTCTAAAGAGTTAGTGATTGCATTTTCATCATCTGTAACCCTTGTGCTGTAAACAACCCCATCATCATCCAAGCGCTAGTAAATACCAAAAACAATGTCAGATTTATTGTCTTGAGTTACTAGATCAAAGTACAAGACCACAAAGTAGGAGAATATTTGTGCAGTACCTTGCATATAAGCTCCCCTTGAAAGCCACCAACTACCAATAAATTACTATCCACGGCCATTGTTGTGACCTGGACCATTGCCACTGACTGTGAACCATGCCCCCTCTGTGCAACAACAAAAATGGATACTTTAGACCAAACCAAAAAGAATATGAAGCTGCACAGAAATATTAAACGCTAGAAAATATAAAAGTTGTATACCTGTTTTGGGACAATGCAATCATCAGCATCGATTAGTTCAGTGCTTGTCTGCTCCAGTGAGGACCAGTGTGTCACTGATTGATCATGCACTGTATAAACATCATGTTTCGTTGTTGCCCATACTAGGTTCCGTAGCTGTGAAACAACACATCATGCAAAAAAGATCATTGAGAACGTGATATGTGAATTTGCTCTTTGAACTTTCAGTGTGTGTAACAAGCAGTAATGTAAACTTGAAAAAAAAAAAGAGTTCTTCCATTTCCCCTTGCGCAAAAAGCTACAGCACCCCTTGCTTGCCGACCAAAAACATGAATTGATTAGATGGATTAGGAAACCCCATATAGAAGCAAAAATCTCTTAAACAGGCAAACAGTTTGGCAACATGTACATCATAACCTTTTTTTTGCATAAGTGTAGGACCATAGACGTGCTAAGAATTACTCAGATTTTTTATATATGATATTGGTTAGTTTAAATTTAAACTAGCCAACATCATATATAAGAAGACAAAAGAAAAGTCTCATAAGAAGTTACGCTTATCCTTGTACACAAGTAGGCAGTTTAGCGGTTATAGTATTGTCGGCAGCAGTATACTAATGCACATCAACTCCTTGTTATCTCATCAATAATGGAAGTCCCAGAAACATCAAACAGATTTCATGAAGCTACTTTTAGGACAGTTCTAAGAAAATCTTGCCTGTATGCTCAACATAAGGACAACTAGATACTGAGTTTTCCATGGACCAAAAATTTTTGGTTCTAACAAATTCAAACAAAATAAGTAGTTCAACATTGTAACTCTCTTTTACATACATAAAAATACTTTACTACATTCAGTTGAAACCCAAAATGTTCAGTATCCGAGAAAGTAGTTTTAAGTCATCCTCCAAGTATCAAGGTAAGGTTGGCAAACTGGGTAAAAACTAGTTTCATAAAGGCTGTTTTACTTATCCATGAGATCCAGCCTACCCCAACTTGCTTGGGACTAACAGGCTATGTTGATGTTGTTGTTGTTTATGTATGAGATTGAAACAAGACTATAGTTCTCTTCCACATCAATATCTTCTAAGATGACAGCCAAGAACCATTAAAAAATGGCCATACAAATAGGATAGCCTTGTGATGGACCAACCTTCCAAGGATAGATCATTCCTCAAACCACTACAAACCCGTAAATAACATGCTTGATGATAACTTTGCTCAAAAAGTTGGACTGTAATGCAACAGAGGAAAATCAGACCTGAAAATGTACAATTGATGGCCGAGCACGCCTTGTGTTGTAGTGGAAGTCATAGTAAGGGCTATCCTTCTCCACTTGTTTGCACTCCTGAGAGATCAAGAAAGAAACAAAAACAGATTGTAAGGAGCTGGAGAAGTTGCATTTCAATAATAAAGACTTAACAGTGCTGCATTGAATGACACTGAGAATGCATGTACAAGTTTCAGCAGAAAATCATTTGGGGTGAATGGATGAAACCTAGTAGAACAGTAAATCTATCTGTCCATCTGATGTCCATGCGACCACTAGCTGTAAATAAATAAGAAAATCATGGGAACCAGTCTAACAATTGATTAACCAGGAGTCAGTGAACTTGCTTCCACCTAGTGATCTAGGGAGAACTATTTCTACCACCTTACAAATATACTGAACACGATGCAAAAGAGGATACTAGGGTATATAATGTACTGAAATGATGGGGCCTCTGACATGAAAAATGAACTCTCAAAAACAAATCAGTATGCAACACTTTCATATTGCTTTTAGGGCCTGTTTGGGACTGCTCCACTCCACGTTTTTCAGCTCTGCTCTACGTTTTTTAGCCAAACGGTTTCAGCTCCATGCACACAGCTCCAGAAAAAAAAAGGTGGAGTTGTGAGAGCACCTAAAGAGGTACTCCACAAACTCCAGTTTTTTGTGGAGCTACTTCACAGTGGAGTTTGCAGAGCAGAGTTTGTGCAGGCCCTTAATGCCCTGGGCAGCTCTCATGTAATGATCTGAACCTGCTCTAACAGATTTACCATTAAGTAGGTTGATCCATAGCCCAAACAAATGACAGACTAGCAGTACCCCAAGAATATTAAATTTCAAAATATTCACAATAAGAAAATGGTGACTGTTACCCTTGGTCCAAGCAAAATAGCTGATTCAACAAACACATTTGGCCCATTACTATGTGACATGAAATAGTTGGTTAGCACTGCAGTAAAGATCCCATTCTTGTTTCTTAGAACCTGGCCCTTTCCACTTCTCGAAATGGAGCATGAATGTCAGGGAAGGATTATGACCCCCTTCCCTGTTTTGTGCATTAACTAACTATAAGTCAATGACAATCGGTAATATGTTTTTAAATTTTTTATTTTAACACGATGAGAGATTTGCCATTCCATACTGTACTGAAAGTGGATACTAGCTACCCAAGATTGATAATCAATTAGCTATCCAGATATTCTCTCACCTGGAAGTGATAACTGATGGCCTTTGACATCTAAGTAGCATTTCTGGAATTTAATAGTTTCTACAGCTTAGACTAGGTCAACTAAAAAGGTTCACACAATCTCAACCCATCGATTTTGGATCATGATGTATTCCCCCACCAAACCACCACCATTGACCATAGTAGATGTATGAAAAGCTAGCACCCATCCCCATCAATGAGCAGCATAAGCACATGCGCACCCAACCAAACCCACCTTACCTAAAGTGCATCCATGCCTTCTGCTACCCACCAGGAAGAAAAAATAGAAATAAAAAATGGGGAAAAAAATTGAACTGCAAGATAAATTTTGGATATAGCTAAGCGCCTAAGCATGACGCTCAGCCCCATGAACTATAGCAGCGAATGATAGTGTTTTTATATGGTTCAGACATGAGATCAGCAGTATAGTGTAACACAGTGATAAGTAGTGATGGTTAGTATGTTTTCAAGATTTTTTTTTTTTTGTGAACCAAAACAAAATAATATGCATATCAAAGAAGAACAAAGCAGATACTCCCTCCGTATCGTAAATAGAAGTCGCTTAGGACATGAGGGGGATCACCAAGGAGTCATTAATTAGTGGACATTTTTCCCTGCTTGCCCTTATTAAATGCAGCTGCGGGTGTTAGCTAGACAACAACCTTTCGTAGCTGGAGTGGCAACGTCAGCGCTCCACGAGGCTGCCGTCCACAGTACGAGCGCTCTCAGCCTCGCCTTTTTTGCAATTTACCAGGGAGTATTTTGCATGGTGCTGAGCGTGGTTGGGCGCGTGCGGCGCGGGAGCCAAAGCGCGAGGGTGCGCAGCGCTATTAATGCGCGGGCGTGGGAGCCGCGCGGGCGGCGTGCAGTCATGGCAGAAGCCTGAGCTTCTTAGGCAACCGTTCGTGTGCGGAGGCAGGAGCGACGACGCTTGCTTGCTTCGCGTCGAGCTTCACCTCCTCGCCGGTGCAGCTCCCGCCGAGCTCCATCTTTTTGTAGACACAGCCCGTCTCCACGTCGCTGTAGCGGCCCACAACTGAGCTCTGCTTCGTCGTTGCGGCCGGTGCCCGTGCTCCTTGCCAGTGCAGCACGCACCCCACCTCACCAGTGCGTCACCGCTGCAGCACGCGATCTGCCTCGGCGTCACCATGTCGCAGGGGCAGTGCCTCGGCATCGCCATGTCGCGGGGGCAAAAGGGTCTGGGCCCGCATGCTGTCAGACGCAAGCGCGAGGAAGCTGCTATTTTCGGCTTCACCACACGCTCGCTGCTTGTCTCACCTGTTTTTCCGGAGCTTCATGTGTGAAGCGCTTTCCCATCTACCCGTTTGGCTACAAGAGCTGGAAAACAGCTCATGAAGCTCCTCAATAAGCTGTACCAAACACCCCCTAAATGCAGCTGCGGGTGTTAGCTAGACAACAACCTTTCGTAGCTGGAGTGGCAACATCACCGCTCCACGAGGCTGCCGTCCACGGTACGAGCGCCCTCAGCCTCGCCTTTTTTGCAATTTACCAGGGAGTATTTTGCATGGCACTGAGCGTGGTTGGGCGCGTGCGGCGCGGGAACCAAAGTGTGAGGGCGCGCAGCGCTATTAACGCGCGGGCGCGGGAGCCGAAGCGCGAGGGCGCACAGCGGGAACCAAAGGGCTGAGGGGCACTCACGTCCAGTTTCAAGCCGCAGAAGCAAAAGGACTTCCTTTGCCAAAGTGTATTCTCGCCTAGAACGACTTCTATTAACGATACGGAATACTGCATAATTATAGATGGATAGAAATTCTTATTCCCAGAACCGGATAATCATGGATATGACTTTCGACACATCATTCTTCCTAATTTGGTGATCTTTATATAGTCTTTTATATTCGATTATAAATGTCTATTTTGTGTTTGAGCAAAGTAGTGCAAGCTTATGATCATATTAAACTTGTCATTGATATCCTTCCTAATTCCATTACCTCCATCTTTCGATAGTCTTTCCTAGCCATGTATTTGCAGCTACTAAACCATTATGAATACCATCTTGTCAATTTTCATAACAAGCTAGATCACAGGTTTGAACCATCAGTTTGCATATTGTAGTGTTATGGAAGTCAAAACTGCCATCACTGATTGTCAAATGTAATTAAAAAAGAGTAGGTGTAGGTCGCACATTCACTCTTGTACCACAACTATCATATGAACTTAGAAGTAATGACGGGCCAAAATTCTAAAACAAAGCTGGCATGCTTCTGGTTATATTGACAAAGTACCAAATATCCAAATGTATAAAAATTGGAGCACTGCAAAATATAGATAATAAAGTCACAACTGGAATTTAATTGCAACCAATTTCTGTGGAAACTACTAAGACGTGGTTCTCTTAACGCACTGGAAATCCACTGTTATCCAAACACACCAACTAGCCAAATGAATTATTCTGTTTCACCAGAGAAATTGGTAGGCAGAAAAGGAATCAGAAACTTAGATTTAAGAATCCAGAACCCTACTAAAGGGGGCCTTCAATGTCATATCTATCTCATTCCACATACAGAAATAAAGAATAATGTAGTGTTAAATGCCATGTCGGGAAGGGCATACATCAGCAAAATATACCACTAAAAAGTTGGGGCAATTAAATATTTATGTTAGATATATGTTGAACAAATTTTTGTACATAAGACGTTTGATTTCAGTAACTTGGCTTGTGAGTCACTTGAAAAGGCAACACAAGTATGATTCAGGAGAAGATCAATATCCCTGAAGTTTTCAATGTTTGGCATGTAAAAACCAAGCATGAAGCCAAAGAATCACAAAGTATATAACCACATCTTTACCGTACCACAGACTCATGACTATGAGGAAGCAAAGTAGGAGTATTATTGTGTATAAGAAGTGAGTTGAACATTCTACGGTTCAAACTGGCATTTTATTGGACATAGGTTGGGGGAAATAGGAACGGGCAAGTGTTGAGTACCTGCAAAGCATCCTCCCGTGCGTAACTTAGGTTCTGGTAATTTCTGTAGTTCTTTATCTTCATCTCCCGGTACTTAACCCTCCCGAAGAGCATCTTCTCCCACGGGATGCCCTGCATGTCCTTCCCAGCAGCAACGTCCGCGGCAGACACGTCGGGCTGCATGTTCTCCTGCAAGACAAACAACGAGACATTCCTCAGAAGAAGAGAAGAAGAAAAAAAAACAACGAGAAAAGGGGATCAAAATTCCATCCCCAACAAAACAGGAGTCCCAGAAAACATCGATAGCAGACCTGGTCGTAGCTGACGAGGCTGGCGAAGAGCTCGTTCTGGTTGGCGTCGCCGAAGGCGTTGTTGTCCTCCTGGTCCTCCATGAGCTCCTGGATGCTCTGGAGGATGAACTCGAGGTTGCCCTCCAGCTCGAACTCATCCATGCCCTCTGCGCCCTCACAGGCAGGCACAGAGTCCAAATCAACCCACCCTGCGAAGACAAAATCACCCAACTAACCACCCCTAATTTTCCTGGTAGAAACGAAAAATTCAGCACGCGGGTTCGGGCGAGGAGACCGGCGACGAATCTAGCGCGGATTCGAGAGGCCTCACCTCGAACAGAGCGGATCCGGATGCGCGCGGGGTGGAGCGGAATTGGGGAATTTCTTTTCTGGTGGTGGTGGGGCGCGCGCTGGCAAAAGCGCAGGCAGCACGGACGGGGCAACGAGGCGAGGCGGCGGCAGGCGCAGCGCAGCGCAGGTAGGCCCAGACGACGAGGCGACGCGGGGGCGGAGCGGAGCAGGCCAAGGGCCAAGCAAAATCACGAACCGCCTGCGGGCGCCTGGGTCGTGACGGGAGCGGGTGGATGGGAACGCACCACCGATCTGGGGAAACGGGCGGGGCCCGCGTGCCAGCGGCTGCCTCGCGTGTCTTTGGTTGGTTTGTTGCACGGTGATGGTGACGTTGACGGTGCCGTACGGGGTAAGGGTCTGGTAACTCCGACGCGACGTCTGGCACCAACGGGGGGCGATTAGTGTCCGACATCCCGCACGGTGCCGACCAGGTGTCCGTATTTCTGATTGCATGAGTCTGGGCCTGTTTCTGTGTGCGTGGGCCTGCTTTCCGTGGGCCTGCTGTTTTCTATTTGGACACGCTCTTCTCCGCGGTTCGTATTCCGGCCGCAGACAAAGCTCGGCCTTCCCACGATCCGTTCCAGCCCGAGTTCCTTCTGTCACCTTTATTCTCGGATGCTTTTATTAATAGAAAAAATGAATTGAAAATAGTAGAAAAAAATCCGATTGCTTTTTCAGAAAAACAAACAAACAGAAGATATGAGAAAAATAGTGAACGATAGTCTAAGCATGATACTCATCTAGGCAATGCTCAGATACAACCTTTATCTATTAGGTGGTAATAATGAATCCATCTTTAATTCTTTTAATTATTATCCAAACATTCGATGTGACACGAACTAAACTTTACTTTCTGAATACAAACACCCCTATATCATATAAATAATATGTTTTAGATATTAAATATTATTATTGTTATTGAATAGTACAAAACCATTTAATTATGATGAAAAAATATTCTACCTCACAAGAATATATACTATTTTCGAGATCACAACAAGACACGTAGGAAAACAAAAATAAAAAACATGTAATAGAGTAAATTGAAAAAGAACACCCATAAATATTGCGTACTTGAATAACCACTAAATATATCATGGAATATCTCACAAGTACTATATAAACATTAAAGAACAATTATAGAACATTACTCCCTCCGAGCCTTTTTCTTAGGCGTATCAGTAAAATCTCAGATACCAAGGAGAATAATAATCACACTTGCACAGCTAGTGGCTCAATACATGCGGCATAAAGAAACATACGATTATTAAATGCATGCAACCGTCATGCAGCAGGAAAGCTAGCTAATTGGTTGTTGTATGCAACCCATATTTACTTCATTGTGTATTCCAAACATTTCACCTTGTACTTGTTGCAGACGTCTGAAATAGCCGACTAACTGAAAAACATGAGCACGCCTAAAAAAAGGGCCTGGAGGAAGTAGTGAACAAATCATAGAACATTGTATGTATATTGTGCGAATATCACAATAATCTCATCGTATATAGAAACTAAAAAATAGTATAGAATATTAAAAAATAAAACAAAAGAATAAATAAAATAAAAGGAAATATTACTAGAAAATAGACAAAACACAAGGAAGGCAACAAATAATAAAATTAAAACACATAATAAATGGAAGTAAAAGGAGAATTACATGTTTTCTACTCAAAACAGAATATGTCAATATCGCATGTATATATTGCATATCCATTGATAATCACAAAATTCAAAAATACTCATATCAGCACAAATCTCATGCCTTTTGAATTAAAAAATTACAACTTCTAAATTTTATATTCAAGGTAATCATGGAACATCGTATTATACTACAGGAACATCCAAAACATATAATAGAACATCATATATATACTATACGAACATCGTATATATATTTCATAAATATTACATTTATATAACATGAACATGCTTAAATATTCTCATAACATCATAGGTATACTATACAAACATTACATGAATACACAATCCTAATCATGGAACATCTATTATATGCTATACGAACATCGGTAAACAAATCATAAAACATTGTATGTATATTATGCGAATATCACAAGAATCTCATTGCTTATAGAAAATAAAAAATAGTATAGAATATATATAAAAAAGAATAAACAAAATAAAAGGAAACATTACTAGAAGATAGACAAAAACACAAGGAAGACAACAATAATAAAATAAAAACACATGATAAAGGAAAGTAAAAGGAGAATTACATGTTTTCTACTCAAAACAGAATATGTCATGAATATAGTGTGAATAAAGTAATAACATCATGAAACATAAAATGATGAAAATAAAATGGAAAAAACTAATTAGAGTGAAATATAGTAGGATAAAAAATAAAAGTAAAATGAAAATAAAAAATATACATATAACAAAAAATAAAAGAGAAAGAAAAAACAAAAAAA